>JAKUCM010006194.1:0-26246 GCA_023374145.1 Lepidium sativum
ATGTAAGAAGACAGAGCAGTTTGTTTAGCATTGATAGACATAAGATTAAAATACATAACTTACTAACCTGCCCAGAGCCTTTTCAGTGGATTCAAGATCTGCCGTTTCAGGTGCAGGAAGTGGGAGATCTTCGCTTTTTGTTTCATTGACGGTTCTAGATATGCTACCATTTTCAGTTTTTGTGTCCCTCACAGTTGGTTCATTTTCTATGGTTGAAGCTGCATTTTCTCCACCATTTTCCTTCATGAATGAAGAAAACTAATAAGACTGGTGCATAATATTCACTCTGATGTCTCTTTTCTTCTACAACTGTAAGAACTACTTAATGGTTTAGTATAAGGACTCACCACCTCAGACGTCTCAACTACAGGCTTTTCAGCGATCTCATCAACACTATGATTTGTTGCCTTAGAAGTTAAAATGAGATCATTAGAAGACACAGCAGCTGTAGCTGTTGGTTCCAAGATAAGATTCTCCTCAGCCTCAATAGTTTTCAAAGGCTTTCCCCTCACATCCAAATTGTCATCAATTTTAATGGTGGATACAGGCATAACTTCCTCAAGATCATGGGACTGTGAGCCATGTGAAGTAGATGATCTCGGTCTGGCTTGAACTTCCGTACGATCTTCAGTGATTTGTTCAAAACCATCTGTCTCACGGTCTCCTATTTTATTGACTGAAACCTTCTCCATTACTTCTGAAGAAAGAGGCTCTATATTAGATGTCTCAACCGTGATTTCCTTCTCCTTAACTGGCTCAGATTTCTCATAAACGACTGTTCCTTCAGTAGAGCTAGGAATAGTTACAGCTACACTAACTTGAGCAGAAAGCGGTTCTACATTAGATGTCACAACTGTGATTTCATCCTCATAAACAGGCTCAGATTTCTCAGAGACGACTTTTTCTTCAGTAGAGCTAGGAATAGTTACTGCTACACTAACTTCAGAAGAACTAGACTCTACATTAGATGTCTCAACCGTGATTTCATCCTCATTAACTGACTCAGATTTCTCAGAAACAATGACTTTTTCTTCACTAGAGCTAGGAATAGTTTCTGCTACATTAGCTGTGGAGCTCAAATTGGACATATTTGCAATTTCGGCTTCAGCTTTATTTTCGCTCCGGGATACATTCACAGAAGCTAAAGTTTCTTTCTTTTTCTTAGTAGGAGAACGACCCTGTTTACGATCCTTAATTTTGATGACATTGCTAAGATTGGCAGAAGGAGCTTTTTCTTCTTTCTCGGAACCTGTTTCATTATCAGAATTGACAGGTTTTTTCTTCGCATCAAAAATATGATCTAGATCTTTCACTCCTTTTTTCCTTGAATCTTCATTGGCTTCTTCTGCAATCTTAGAATTTTGCTTTTCTACCTTTACACTTCTAGCTTTTTCTTCAAGCTCGAGAATTTTCTCAATTTCACTTGCATCTCTGAACCTGAAGACATGGCTTCCATCCTTAAGCTCTGCAGATCCAAACTACTATTAATACAAGGCTACATAGCTCAGATCTCGAAGTTTATAGCATACTTTGATTTTTAGCATCGGAAGCCAGATTTTGCAACAAAAGGAAACTATTTCGACGTAAAATTGGTGTTGATCTACTAAATGAGGCTTCAAACACATGAAAAAAATTAAGGAAAAACACTAAAACTCGGACTTTTGCCTATTTTGCGGAAGACACTAGACTGATTTAAGGGAGGAAGAAAAAACAAAAGAAGAAGAAGAAGAAGAGGAAACAAGCTTACGAGTACTGGACACGAGTTGGAACTTCTCCGGAGCAGAATTCGAGTGTTGAAAAGGAGAAGAAGACGAAGAAGACTGTGAATGTGAAGTAGAATTAGCCAATTGTACTTGAGAGGACAATCGGAACTCTGTAACGGAGAATCTAAATCCACACGGAAATCTCCGAGAGAAACCCAAACGACGGTGGAGAGAACAAGGAAAGATCAAAAAAGGAGGAGCTTGAAGAGAAAGAATCAAATGATCGGCCATAACTTAAACATTGAAGTCTGTAACAACAGTTACACAGATGGTTTCGAGACGATGACGGACTTGAAGATAATAATAATAAATTGAGTGACACTAAAACCGGTGGTAACCCTCTGTTTCTATTAGATATGTTCGTTTTAGCATATGTGGCTACTGTTTCGTTTTCATAATTTTGACTATAAATTATAAAAATCGTTTCTTTTTGGCCCGTCTTATCCCGTGTTGAACCAGTCGTTGATCAAATCCAAAGAAAAATCAGCGATGGTGACTCTAAACGTTTCGTCTCCTCTCACGACCAAATCGTTCTTACCTTACCGTCACTCTCCTCACCGTCCGATCTTTTTCTCACCTGTTTACGCCGTTCATTCGACTGACCCTAAGAAATCTGCACAATCAGCCTCTGCTTCAGCCAAATGGAGCCTAGACAGTTGGAAATCGATGAAAGCTTTGCAATTGCCGGAATACCCAGATCAGAAGGATTTCGAATCGGTTCTACAGACGCTTTCCTCTTTTCCTCCTATAGTCTTTGCTGGTGAAGCGAGGAAACTTGAGGAGAAGCTTGGACAAGCGGCTATGGGTCAAGCCTTCATGCTCCAAGGCGGTGATTGCGCTGAGAGTTTTAAGGAGTTCAACGCTAATAATATTAGAGATACCTTTAGGGTTCTTCTCCAGATGGGTGTCGTTCTCATGTTCGGTGGCCAGTTGCCAGTTATCAAGGTCAGTTTTTTCGGTCAAAACTTGAACTTTCTGTGTACTGATATATATTTATGTAAAGTTTGGATTTTTTGGAGTTCTATTTCAGGTGGGAAGAATGGCTGGTCAGTTTGCGAAGCCAAGATCAGACCCATTCGAGGAGAAAAATGGCGTCAAGCTGCCTAGTTACAGAGGAGATAACATAAATGGTGACGCTTTTGATGAGAAATCGAGGATTCCTGATCCTCATAGGATGGTTAGAGCGTACACACAATCCGTCGCAACATTGAATCTCTTGAGAGCATTCGCAACTGGTGGTTATGCAGCAATGCAGAGAGTTAGCCAGTGGAATCTTGATTTCACCCAACATAGTGAACAGGGTGACAGGTTCATAAATTTCTTTCTTTGTTCATAATCTTGTTTGTTATGGTCTACGCTTTTCTTAGATGAGGAACAGTTTCTTTTTTATTGTTGTTGTGGCTAAACAGGTACCGTGAATTGGCCAATAGAGTTGATGAGGCCTTAGGATTTATGGGTGCAGCTGGACTTACCAATGCTCACCCAATCATGACTACTACTGAGTTTTGGACATCCCACGAGTGCTTACTGTTGCCTTATGAGCAGGCACTCACAAGAGAGGATTCAACATCTGGACTTTACTATGACTGCTCTGCTCACATGCTTTGGGTTGGGGAACGAACTCGGCAACTTGATGGTGCTCATGTTGAATTTTTGAGGGGAATTGCTAACCCCCTTGGAATCAAGGTATGCGATTGTTATGATTGTACTTAGTGGAGCTTCTTCAAATTATTTATGTCAGTTGGGCAAATAATCTTTGTGAAGGTTTGTCTTTTTTAGCTACAAGTAATAAGCTCTGAAGATGTTCAGTAGGCTAAACTCTTAGCATAGGTCTAGTGTATGGATTCTAGAGCTGAATGTAGCATATTAGAAATTCTGTGAGTTGAATAGATTGCAGTTAGTGGGGAATGAGTGTACAAGGATTTTTCTGCATATTGTTTCTGGGAGGTGGATGGTTGGGTATTTGGTAGAGAGTTGGGAGTCTTTTCTTAATCAATTCACTCTTTATTGAGTACATTCAAACTTTTTTTGTCAAATTTATGTAATAGTCTATCCACTTAGAACTGTTGGTAATTATGTATATAATACCTCATAGTTCTCAATTGCGTTATATGGAAGACGTTGGCAAACCTCTTACTACTGAAGGTTTAATGGATTTTTGGTTGAGAAACTGGCAGATAATGAATGATGTACTTTGATGCAGGTGAGTGATAAAATGGTCCCTAGTGAACTGGTTAGGCTTATAGAGATACTAAACCCTCAGAACAAGCCCGGAAGAATTACGGTTATAGTGAGAATGGGAGCTGAGAATATGCGGGTCAAGCTTCCTCATCTGATCAGAGCAGTACGTGGAGCCGGTCAGATAGTGACTTGGGTTAGTGATCCAATGCACGGAAACACAATCATGGCCCCCGATGGTCTGAAAACTCGTTCTTTCGATGCTATCAGGGTAATAATTCCTGCTTAATTCATCTCTTGACTCGGGATATAATCTTGTATATTATTCATGTATTCGACCATAAAATTATGCAATGTGTATCAGGCGGAACTGAGGGCATTCTTTGACGTGCATGATCAAGAAGGGAGTTTCCCTGGTGGAATTCATTTAGAAATGACGGGGCAAAACGTTACAGAATGCGTTGGAGGGTCACGCACAATCACATACAACGATCTAAGCTCACGCTACCACACTCACTGTGACCCGAGACTCAATGCTTCTCAGTCTCTGGAGCTTGCATTCATCATTGCAGAGCGTCTGAGAAAGAGAAGGCTCGGTTCTGGGAAATTTATGTCATCTATTGGAGTCTAGAGCATATGACTATGCTTTTCCGAGTTTGAATATGTGTGTACAGAGAGATGCTCTCTTTATTAAGTTGCTAAGTTTCAGAAAGTTGAGATTGGGTATTGTTAAAGTAAAACATCCTTTTTGTGTTGACCTCGTACTTTTGTCTTCACTCTTTACTTGTAAACATATGGTAAGTGGCGGACATCATAAGTCGATAAAGCAGTTACAATATGGCATACATACTTCATAGTTGTGAAAATGGCCAAACAAAAACTGGTATTGTCTCTACGTGGTCAGATAAATGACTAAATTTTTCTTTGGAACATTCAAAAAGCAGAAATCCTTAAGTCACAGTTGCCAGATAAATTCAATATATATTAAAGTCCGATCATTCAAGCTGTATTCTTTTGACTCAAGACCCATACTTTGAACCTTTGTCAAACCAAATTTGGATTTTTACAACTAACACCACTCATTTGGAGACTCTAAACCAAAACGCAGCCGAAATAAGATAACGGGACTCCTGAGAGAGATCGTACAGATTACGGAGGAGCTATCACTTCCATGGAGTCGACACTCTCCGCTTTTTCAACCGTCAGGGCCACAGGCATGGCTCGAACTGTTTTATTGGTCCTTCATTGCCTCTCCTCACGATCTCTAGAGCTCTTAACCGCCATTTATCTGGTGCCAGACACCTCCATCCTCTATTGCTAGCTCGCTACTCGCCAGCCGCTCATCGTCTTGGTGGCTTTCGTGCCACTCGCATTACTTCGCCGAATTCCCTTTGTTATTCTTCCGCTTTGCGAAGCTTGGGAGCTGCTGTTTTGCCAGTAATCCGACGCCGTTTGCAGTGTTTGTCGAGCTCATCGCCGTCTTTCAGGAGTATCTCAAATGGTGGTGGTGGGGGTGCAGGATTCGGCGGTTATAACGGTGGAGGCGGAGGTGGTGGAGGAGGATCGGAAAGTGGTGATTCCAAGTCAAAATTGGGTGCTAAAGCAAGTGATGGTGTCTCCGTTCCGTCTTCAGATATCATAATTCTTGATGTCGGAGTACGTTCACTCTCTCTCTCTCTCTCTCTATACTTAATGATATCAAATTCATTCCAATTCCGTTAGTTTCTCAACATCGATGTTCTTGAAGGGGATGACATGTGGAGGTTGTTCAGCAAGCGTGAAGAAAATACTGGAAAGCCAAGTAAGCATAAGACCAAATTGGTGTATTCTTGTCTCAAATAATGGTTGCCCGAAAAAAACTATCTTTTCACATTTTCATTTCGTTGATGTATAGCCTCAAGTTGCTTCTGCTAGTGTTAATCTCACCACCGAGACAGCAATAGTGTGGCCTGTACCGGAAGCTAAAAATTTACCGGATTGGCAGAAGAATTTAGGCGAGACGCTTGCAAATCACCTCACCAATTGCGGCTTTCAGTCTACTCCTCGAGGTGAGAGAGGGTGTAGTATTTTTCAAATTACGAAGCACATTTTTTTCATTTGAAATACATCAGCATTATTGGTAGACTCAGTCTTGCAGCTCTTGTGTGTTTCTTTGATGTGAGTTTCGTGTATACCATCTTTATCTTTGTGTTAGAAGTTTCTTCTGAGCTTCTTGCAGTCGTGTGTTTAGGAAATAAGGTTCCTTTGTATTCAATCAGGTAGCTAATCTAGAGATGAAAGGTTAGCTAGCAAGTTGACTGCATGAAGCAACAAATAGAGAAAAGTGTGTAGTTGGACGTTATTATAGTGTGATGACGTTACTCCCTATATGGTTTAACCTTTGATGTATAGAAATATATTGCCATAAGTTTAAGTGCTTCAGTAATGCTAATTGAATGGAAGTAAAAACAAAAATCTCATCATCTGTTTGCAAATCCGGTGGATACTTGTGGGGTAGGGGAAGTTCCTGAAGATATTGCAGGAGAGTTTGCACCTTGAAAGTCCAAACGGTTTCTCCAGCAGCAATCATTCATTATGGTATGTTCATTGTTTGAAAGGATTTGAAACTATCATTTACTTAGTTGAGTCTATTGTGGAATGCTTTTTAAGCTGCTAACTTATTTACCTCTCCTTTAACAGATGGTTAAGAGCTGCTGCTAGTGGCGAATGGATAGTAAACATGAATCTCTGGTGCCAGTGGTCCCATTTATGTAGAATTGTTGTTAGTTCTTAAGATAAATTATGTCCTAAGGCTGTGTATCTATCTTTTGTTTTCCATTTCTCTGTAGTGATTATCTTGTTCTATTATGGATAATTTTCCAAAAACATACATGGAAAGCTATAAATTTTCATACTCCTTCAAGGCATTCGATTCATGTTTTGATGGTGGACTGTCATTCATTCATGATTTAGTAACTGGCCTGTCCATTTGATACAGTATTTTTGCTTGACTAGGGGATGGACTAATTAGTCTCGAACTCTTTTCTTTGTTTGCTTTTGCTATCTCGTATCTTAGAGTATGAATCATTTCTTTACATGGTAAGTTTTAGGTGGCTCTGCTTATCAATCGCAGAAAAATTCTGGATGCCCCTGGCTTCTCCGAGTGACAGTAATTTACTTCTTTTTTTCTTGGTTTGAGCACTAAGTATCTATCTTTGTTCCAGATTTGGTGACGGAGAATTTCTTCAAAGTTTTCGAAACAAAGACAAAAGACAAGCAGGCTCGCTTAAAAGAGAGTGGTAACTACAGTTTCCAGAAATCAATATATTGTTGCAGAAAATTGATGTTCTTTTTTCTTCTGAGATTTCCATATCTGTTTATCATTTTACAGCCCGCGAGCTTGCTGTTTCATGGGCCCTTTGTGCTGTATGCTTGGTTGGCCACTTATCTCACTTTCTAGGTTTTAATGCTCCTTGGATTCATGCAATCCATTCAACGGGGTTTCATGTCTCCTTATGTTTGCTTACATTGCTTGGTCCTGGGCGCAATCTAGTACTTGATGGTGTCAAGAGCCTTTTAAAAGGTTCTCCAAACATGAACACGCTAGTTGGTCTTGGGGCGTTGTCATCATTCTCTGTTAGTTCACTGGCAGCCATGATTCCAAAATTGGTAATAACTATTCGTTCCATCATACTCTACTTTCCCGAGGAAAGAAGTTTTGTTGCAATAATAAAACTTCTGGAACACTATTGAAACTTTATTCACTTCTGAAATAAGCTTTCATCTATAAGTTATATAGGTAATAAAATGAAGTCAAATAAGATATCTTTGTGGCAAAAAAATCAACCTGGCATTATGATTAAGTGTTAGTATATCGTAAATGTTCTTTCTCTTATTTATAGCCAAAAAAAATTCGAGATAACCTGAAAAAACTATTTTGCATGATTGTTCGAACTGGTTCAATGCTGAGATGATTATTTGGAGTGGAAGGAATGGTATGTAGCAGATGATTATTCTGGTTTTCAATACAGACACCTAAGTTTTGAGACAAAACTATTTGGCTTCATTAACATATTTAAAATCAATTGCATAAGTATAATTGACTTTTCTTTTCCTGGAACTTTTCTGTGTAAGCTGTGATTATTTAAACCTTACCTCCATATTTGTACTCATCCTTGGGATTGATGGCGGGTATTATAAAACTGTAAGATTGCTTTGACATCCAGGGCTGGAAGACATTTTTTGAGGAACCAGTTATGTTAATAGCTTTCGTATTGCTGGGAAGGAATCTTGAACAGAGAGCTAAAATAAAAGCCACCAGTGATATGACTGGCCTTCTGAGTGTTTTGCCTTCAAAAGCTCGCCTTCTGGTTGATGGTGATGTGCAGACTTCAACTGTCGAAGTTCCCTGTAATAGTCTCTCTGTCGGTGATCTAGTCATCATACTACCAGGAGTAAGAAGAGACAAATCTCATTCTCATGCATAGTATGTTGTTGTTTTCCCACTTAGTGATATTTAGTAGCAAAAGATAATTTCGTTTACCTATCAATATCAGAATCTTAATATCTTTGTATTCTTGTGCAAAGTATCTGTCTATTAGGTAGATGAACATCTAACTTTTATGTTCTTCTTTGTGTTGACCTTTTTATTGAAGCATGTTATGTTCCCCTTAATTACACAGGATAGAGTTCCAGCAGATGGTATTGTCAAGTCAGGTAGAAGTGCCATTGATGAATCAAGTTTCACAGGTGAACCATTGCCAGTGACAAAAGAGGCTGGGGTAATTTTCTACTCCACGTGCATCGATATCTAGTATAGCCTGGAATCAACAAGAATTTATCATCACAACTTTTTTTTAGTTGTCTCTTTGCATATATGAAACATTTCATTACCTTTGGACAATTATTCTGCTCATATAATTTTCCGTAGATGTAACTTAACTTTTCTCGTTAAAAATTTCCTTTGTGCTAGAGTCAAGTCGCAGCAGGATCTATAAACCTGAATGGAACTCTTACTGTCGAAGTGCATAGATCAGGGGGCGAGACTGCAGTGGGGGACATTATTCGTTTGGTAGAAGAAGCTCAGAGTAGAGAAGCACCAGTACAGCAGTTGGTTGACAAGGTCCCTCATCTTGTTCCTAGTGCATTATAATATCTATTTGTATGTTTATATTTAACCAGGACTAACCTATCTTTCTCGATTACAGGTAGCAGGGCACTTCACGTACGGAGTGATGGCACTCTCTGCTGCTACATTCACATTCTGGAATCTATTTGGTGCACATATACTTCCTTCTGCCTTGCATAGTGGGAGCACAATGTCTTTGGCCCTTCAACTATCTTGCAGCGTTCTGGTATGCTTCTAAGAAATTTTATATTATTACTTTTATGAGATCAAGCATGTGAATACGAAGTTTTGAAAGCCTATACAACCACCTCAACTCCAGCCCATGGCGTCTGCTGTAAATTTTAGAGCCGATTTATCGTCATGAATCCATTCATGAGAAACTTTAGTCCTACAATCCTTTTCATAATGTTCCATAATAAGAAAGACTATAAAATTTTCACCCTCTCAATCGAGTTGATAAAATAGCATAATTTACAAGTCAAAGAAATTAAATGGTTCTTTGATTGAGAGGTGCCTTTTCCGTCAAAACTAGTCTATATAATTTTCTTTTCGGTAATACAGTTACCATCATCTTTCTCCTGTTTTACACTTCTCCATCTTTTTGTAATCATATTGTCTCACATACATATTGTTGGGATACAGGTTGTGGCTTGTCCATGCGCTCTAGGGTTGGCTACGCCAACTGCAATGCTGGTAATTTTTATATTGTATGAACAGTTTCTCTGCTATTAATCTGATAAAGTAAGAAGTTGAAGACCGTAATATATTCTTTAGGTTGGTACATCATTAGGAGCAAGAAGAGGATTACTTCTTCGTGGTGGTGATATTCTTGAGAAGTTTTCCTCTGTTGATACTGTTCTCTTCGACAAAACTGGGACATTGACGAAGGGACACCCTGTTGTGACTGATGTTATTCTTCCTGAAGATCCAAGGTTAGGCTCTCTGCTAATTCAAATTTATGCGATAAGCTGTGTGTTATTTAAGGGTATGTTGATGCTTAGATATTTTCCGTTAGGTGTAGTTACATCTGACCATTAGGTATTGTTTCCAAAATATTCATCTTGTTTCATTACGGGGTTTCTTTACAAAATATCGTTCTCTTTTTATTTGAAGTTTGCATACAAATTTTGTGCCTGAATTTTTTGTCAGGCTTGATACTATTTATGTTCTGAACACTGCTCTTGGATGATGTAATATACTTGTGTATTTTGTGATGAACATCTGAATTCCTTTATATTCTTACGCAGACACAATTTAAGTGATACGTGGTCAGAAGTTGAGGTTTTGAGGTTAGCAGCTGCTGTTGAATCAAACACTACTCACCCTGTTGGGAAAGCGATTATTAAAGCTGCCCGAGCTCATAATTGTCATACTATGAAGGTAGAATTTTAATTGATGATTCTTTCCCTATTCTGTGGAATTTAATGAACCTCATCACTCCAGACTGAGGATGGAACTTTTACTGAGGAGCCAGGATCTGGCGCCGTTGCTATTGTCAACAACAAGAGGGTTACAGTTGGAACCCTAGAGTGGGTTCAGAGGTATAAAGTTCATCTTCTCTATAATTAACCGTTGTGGTCGCATACATCTTTCAGGTCTATATAATTTCTGTTATTGTTCATGCATTTTCATTAATTATGAGGTCCTTGTTGCCACAATTTTAACATACTTCTGCTACTTGGCCACAAAACAAGATTGTACATATCTAACCATAAAGTATTTGTCGGAATCTGAATCTGAATCGGAATCTGAATAGTGAACAATAAAACAGTAAAAATATTTCTCATCAAGAAGTTGCAGGATTGAAAAATGTAAAAAAGAATAAAGCTTCTCCTTTTGTTTTTACTCTTTTTCTTTTTGCCTATGTAGACATGGAGCCACTGGGAATTTACTGCATGCATTTGAAGAGCATGAAAATCAGTCTGTTGTGTATATTGGGGTTGATAATACACTTGCTGCAGTCATCCGATTTGAAGATAAAATCAGAGAAGATGCTGCTCAAGTTGTTGGAAATTTGACTCGACAGGGAATTGATGTATACATGCTATCTGGTGACAAGAGAAATGCTGCCAATTATGTAGCTTCTGTTGTAGGAATTCCTCAAGAAAGGGTATGTTCTCTTCTCTACATGGATCAATAATAATTTAGAAGGAATTTGCATGGATTGTTTGCTAAAAAGTGGTATTTGGCGAAAATTACCAAACATTTATAGTCATGGCAGTGATTGAACTTAAGGCATAAACCACGTTTTGAACAAAACTATTTTTCTACTGACTTTTAGTAGTCTGATACCAGTTCCTGCAAGCTCCTCTTTCTTAAGAATTACATATGAATTGATGTTATAATGAAGTGCCAAAAAATGCCTGATCTAATGTACTATACAGGTTATAGCGGGAGTTAAACCAGCAGAGAAAAAGAATTTTATCACTGAACTTCAGAAAAATAAGAAGATTGTTGCAATGGTAGGCGATGGAATAAATGATGCTGCTGCTCTGGCATCATCTGATGTTGGAGTGGCCATGAGTGGTGGTGCAGGAGCGGCCAGTGAGGTGTCTCCCATTGTCTTGATGGGCAATCGGTTAACACAGGTTTGTCATACTATCCTTAAAGGGTGAGCTCTGATTGATTACTATTGCAAAGTATATAGGGAATTCCATATTGATTCGATGTATGCTATTTAGTGCAAATTAATTTTGCTTGAAAACATAATGAGATGTGAAAGGCGTTAGCACCCAACAGCTTATTAAATTAAACAGGATACTGATAACTAGTTTGTCTGATAGTAGGGATGTAATACAATGAAAAAACTGAAGTTAACTTCTGCTCAAACTTAACACATTGAATACGTGGAGCTGTCATTATGCATCTTTGATCTGTTGTATGATGTTTGATTAACGCATAAAATTGTTGGTCGGAAGGAAACAGCATGTTCCTACTGTATCATCGTTAAAGATGTTTGCTTTTGGCTTTCATGAATTTGGACACATGTAGTTAGCAGTTACTTGATTTCTACGCAGTTGATTGATGCAATGGAGCTAAGTCGGCAAACCATGAAGACTGTAAAGCAAAACCTTTGGTGGGCATTTGGATACAACATCGTAAGTTTTAATGCATTTTCATGTCTTCCTTCTTGCTTTGAGAGATGCATTGAATATCTAAGATTTCATAATGTTTCTTATCTTATTTTATTTTAAAATATTTGTAGGTAGGAATCCCAATTGCGGCTGGAGTGTTGCTGCCATTGACTGGAACCATGTTGACTCCATCAATGGCAGGAGCTCTCATGGGTGTAAGCTCTCTCGGTGTCATGACTAATTCCTTACTTCTGAGGTACAGATTCTTCTCGAATCGGAAAGACAATAATGTCAAATGGGAACCAAAAGTGAAATCAAAGCAACCACATGAGAATACACGATGGAAGACAAGCTCTTAAAGCAGGCATTTCCACACAATATCATGATTTTTGCAGAAATAGATTTCTTTTTCGTTTTTCTTTACTTCTCATCGTTTATTGAGTCAAAATCACAGCGACAACTTTTTTCTTGAGAGGGTTTTAGGGTAGATGAAAATTTGGAGATCATCTTGCTTGAAGCCTGTGACTCACAGCCACAATAACACTTTTTATTGAAGTCTCACATCTTGCTTGACTTTGGCATGTGAGACTCTGTAATTTGGTTGTGTAAGTAAATAAGCAAATTTCCTTTGTGTCTACATTTACTTATATTACATCCAAACTCATATGATCAATTTGGTCAAACGACCAACACCCAGAATAAGGAAATGAACAGTCCTGTAGTAATGCAAAATTGAATGCCAGTGAGCAAGTCCTTGATGTAAAAATTTCAATAACAATATCGTCTCAAACGAAACAATACAAATTAATCAATAAAATAATAAACACAGAATCATATATGAACCATCTAAAACAAAAATGCATCTTGCTTCTCCTATTCTTTTATAACCAATCAATCATACTTAAGAAACAATGAGTAAAATAGTTTTTTATCTCTCCTGATTTTGTTTGTGTTTCGTGTTCTCCAACTCTCGTGAGATTTGCTCGTACATGAAAACCAGTCGTGTGATCAGTGATCCGCACAAAAGAGGGCTCATACCATATAAGTCATTCCAACTTGCATCAGATGAGAATGGGGAACGCTTAGGTTGGTAATTCCTCTCCTGCTGTTCTTCCTCAAGAAAGCATACATGTAATTAATCACCAGCTTCTTTAGAAACCAGGAATCCTTAGTGGCCCTTATATCCCCATGTCCCAGCAGATACACCACCCCGGACTCTTTTGCTTTGTGTATAAAGGACAATTCTTTCTCTAAACTCTGTTCCACATCCAACGCTGTTGAAGGACCAGCCCCAAAATCTATGCTGCCCCTTCTGTTTCTCTCCACATGTCGTGTGTTTAAGTCCATGTGTTCAGCTAAGAGAGGCACTCCAAGTGAATACACACTCCCATTGGGTGCTATCAGAACTCTGGACAGAGTTGTATCATCCTCGGAATCTGTATCATTACGGTCTCCGTCACTCTCAAGGGCTCGCTCCTGTGCTTCCTTGCGTATAAATTTCTCTAGACTCTCAATCAGTATCTGCTCAAACGCCTGGTGATTTTCCTTCCGCACATCTTTGTATCCATACCTGTTTTAAACGCGCATCACTTTAGACATCAAAACATCTGCATTATAACCAAATTGTCTTCCTTATGAAAAACGGTTGCTCTGTTTACCTAGCAACACAGCGGAATAAATGATAGCTTCTTGGGCAGACACGTCTGAAAAGAAACCTCTCTGTCTGAGGCACGCTTGGAACAGGAACGTACTTTATACACACAAAGATAACCATGGAATGGATTGCAGGAAGAGTGGTTAAAAAATGACCAAATATCGCTGGAACTCCTTTTGCTAATTCATTATAAAGCAGACCAATACCAGGTGCTCTAATTGTACCCAGGTTACTGCCCAGTTCTCGTAGTAGGTCCATGGGCAGCTTTTTCTGGACTTCAGTTTCGTACTTGAGTTTACTCCCGTAGTTCCAAACAAATACTATGAAAAACATGATCGCAGCAAAAACCAGGATTATCCAACTTCCATCTGCCACACTTGAACAAACTGATGAGAAGAAAATCAGTTCGACTCCCAGTAAAATAAATGCAAACAAGCTCACGACTATGATGTTCGTCTGCCAGATAAGAAGCATGATAAGGGTCACCAAAATTGTTGTAGTCATCATAATACCCAGCTCTGCGATGCCTGAAGATCCAAATCAAAAACCACAAGCATGAATATGACTTGGCTTAATGGACAAGCTAACAAAAATTCTCTTAGAAAGATTGAAAGGTTGTGAAGAACAATGACAAAATTAGATATCCATACAACAAAAAATAGTAAACATCATGTAGTGGAACTAGAGTTTCAGTACCTTGTGCCAAAAAAATAAAAGAGAACAAAAAAATAAGATTAACTAAAACAGTGCTCAGCCAAATTTTCTACTCTTCCCCAAAACCAGATGCTATGAGAAGGAAATATTACCATATGCATTTCCAATCGCGAAGATGTTTGAGGTAGAGCAGACAACGATCAGGCACACCACCAAAAGGGACCAGTTAAAAACCGGTATATAAATCTGTCCAATGAATTTCTTTGAGGTGTGAATGATTTTAAGACGTGGGAAACAACCTAGTGCGATTGATTGTTTGATGCATGTAAATGTAGCTGTCGTCATTGCACGACTGGCAATCAAAGCAGCAATATTAGAAATGAGAAAGACTGGCCAGAATACAGAACCTGAAAAACGAAGAAAGATAAAAAGTTGTAAACGTGAAATGGACCGTATAATCAAGCCGGCAAATGAAGGAATACCCTTGTTGATCTTGACGTACTGTGGAAGCTAGTGGATCTTACTTGGAACTGACGAAAAGAAAGCATCCCCAGCATTGCTGAAGTTTTCAGAAAGGTATGCGGCTTGACCCAAATAACCCAATAGAAGGCAAGGTAACACCAGAATGACAAAAGTAAGCTGCAGATAAACACTACCACTGAATCAAGATGACTCCAAAAAAGAACCCTGACAGTAGAACAGGAGAAAGAAATGAGTATATATCTCCTTAAGCTACCTGGATCGAATGAACAGAAAAATAGCTAAGGTCTGCAAACATGGCCTCCGATCCTGAGACAAGTTCCACATGTATAGAAATAGTAAACAAGTCATTCAATATACTTAAGCTTTTTAAAAATATTTCCCGTAATATGAAATTTACCAGTTGCACATAGAACACAACCTCCAAGCGCATACCATGCATTTACAGAGTTTCTCTTGAAAAAGAAATAGATATATGCAGGATTAAACGCTCTAAAAACGCTGCTGTCGTATTTGATAAGGTTATATATCCCAGTGCCGGCAAGACAAAAAAACCATAGAAGTAAAGCAGGACCCAACGCAAGTCCCAGTTTGCTGGCTCCGTATTTCTGTACACTGAACAAGATCACAAGAAGGCTGACTGATATTATGACCACCTGATCTGCAATTGAGGCCATAGTCAGAAACAATTCACAAAAAGAGGTCACTAATCAGTCGTAAAAACAAGATTATGTTTGTTGAAAGCTAAATAGAATCATTAGCCACTATTCAGGGGCCAGAACTGTTTATCCTCTTGTTGGTATTTTTTTTTGCTGTATCTACAATATAATTGAAGTCAAGGGTCCCGGATGCAACCATTGAAGAACCAAGAAAGCTTTTACAATAAGTGAAAGACAGAAGAACTCATGATCAAGGTCATAACCAGGGATGAATGTCAACTAGAATTTCGTGTTACCTTGTTCTATAGCACCAACTCTAACCTTCAGACCACCAATAGCAGACATTACTGCATGCGAAATGAGTTTAAGAGTTAACTGCAGATTATTCATGCAATAGTAATGCTTTCACAATCCTTTTTCCCCATAATGAAGATGTGACGTATGAACAAACAATGTAACCACTACCACATTGATACCTGACATTGCAGGCGTCACAACGGCATCAGCAATCACCATAGCAGTGCCAGCAAGCACTAAAATCAGAAGAAGCTTTTTCAAGGTCATTGACGCCTCAAGTCTTTCTTTTATTTTCAAGGATCTTTCAAGTTCTGGAGATGGAACCTTCAAACCAAAGCCTGATATGCGAGCATCTGATGGAAGTTGATTCGGGATAAGGCTAACATTTGCGTGCCGGCAGATTAACGAATACAAAGCAAAAGTACCACCTGCAGTTCATACCAAAATGTTAAGCTTTACCTTAAAATGAACGTCAGTTCACCCAATAAGGGATAAAAAAAGAAATACCTTCACCATCGTCATTGGCCCAGAGAACAAAATGTGCATACTTTACAAGAGGGAACAATATTAAAGTGTATATAACCAGAGACAACGCTCCGATGATATCTTCTTTCTCGTTAATTGGAGATCTTCTGAACATGACAGTGAAAGTATACAATGGACTAGTTCCAATATCACCAAATACAACCCCGAGAGTCTGTAAAGCAAGTATGAGTTTCTTTCCGATGCCAGCGTCCTGCAAAAACAGATTAGAAAGTTCTTCAATTTAAACGCTGTCATAACTCCTCAACTAGCTCAAAAAAGCTACCTTTGATAATCAGATCGAAAAGTGGACAACATGAAGAAGGAAATAAACCAAATCATGACAGACACAGCCGAATGATAAGGTCGAATTCGAATAAGATGCTAACCTCGAATTCATTTTTCTGAGTTCCAGGAATTTCAAGTGCATCTACATCGAAAGAGTCAACGGCAGGGGTAGTTCGAATCAACCGCTGCTCCCCACTGTCGTCCTCCTCATCGGAATCCATTTCCGCGTGGTTATTCTGGTCGTATCCATCGTCGTCGTAATCTTCATTAACCTCATAATCATCCTTCTCATCGAAAACCCATCGCGACAATGACGTCGTTGAATCGTCTCCGATTATCTCCTCGCTAATCTCAGACCCACTACTTCCTTCTTCCACGCTAAACATCAATGACCGTCGGAAAACAACAACAAAAAGCTAAAGAGCTACGGAATGTGATTCAGATTCGCATCTGATCAAGGTAATTGGATTAAAAACACTGTTTTGAGAAGTTGAGATTGAGATAGAGAGAAATGATCTCTACAATGGAGGACCGGGCACGAATGAGAAGAAAGCTTACACGTGTCCAATTAATTGAATCCTCGGAGCTGTCTTAAATCTGTTATTATTGTAAACCGGAAAAATCAGGTAATAAACCGGATCTCGTTAGATTTGATCTCTCCTCGTTATAGTCAAAAAGTAGATTTAGAAATTTTCATCACTGTGCGAAGTGTAGTAGTTCAAGATGAATACGACTCTGCCTCTCTCTTCAAATGGTCGCAGAGAGAAGAGAAGAGACGTGAATCACTACTCATGGCTTCAGCTTCTTTCTCGCTGGTCTCGTCACTCTTCTGTTCACAAGAACCGATTTTTTCATGGAAAACTTCCTCTTCTGTTTCCAGGGCTTTAACTGGAAGGAAAGTGTTTGGATCTACCAAAGCAGTTCAAGTGTCAAACAATAAGAACCCAAGACGACGACGCACTCAGAACGTTGAAGGCGATATATTTGTTGGTAAATGAAGTCTCTTTTTTACTTATATTGCTAATTGAAACAAAGAGAGATCAATAACGCCCTTTCGCAATGTTTTTATGCAGACAATAGTTGTATTGATTGTGATACATGTCGTTGGATGGTTCCGGTAAGCTTTTCTTTTTCGGAATCTGTATATATCTCTCTTATTTCTCTTGTCTTGTGAGTCCTTGGATAATCCTACGAAATTGATAAACAATTCCATGGATTTGTCATGATTTAAGTGGATTGGCTGGATAAAGTAGTTGGAGATGTTTCATTTTGGGTATTGGGTTCAATGTCATAGTCTTAATCTCGAAGAAGGATGTACTAAAGTTTGGATTTTGGTTAGCTTTTAAAAATGCCTTGGTTTTCACAACTCAAGTCTTGTCATTAAAAGCTGCAAGTAACATCTTACGAATATAATCTGATATGATTATAGTCATTACATTAGAACACAAAGTTAGATTAGTGTGTAATAGTTGTTGTTGGGAGGCCCAAGCAGCCGTGAGAGCAGAAATTTTGATATCCCTTTAATTGTTCAGCCAATTCATAAACTTTCTGCTTTATCTTCACAGGAATTATTCACCAGAGTGGACAACATGTCTGCAGTGGTTAAACAACCAACCTGTGAGGAAGAAAGGCTGAATGCTCTTCAGGTGCCATAGCTACCTGGATTTTCTTTTGCTTACTGGTTATTTTTTATTTTTGATAGCTTATACGGGTACCTTTAAAAACCTAAAGACAAAAACGTATGTGGAAATGTTAGCTTGAATGTCTTGTACTGCAGATCTTCTTATGATGACAAGTTTTCCTTCCAAGTATTCGTGAACAAAATCTTTGAGGTTTTCCTGATTTCTCATGGTTTTTGTTTCGTTCAGGCCTTATTATCCTGTCCCACGGGCTCTATTCGCACTGAAACTCCACCTTCTGACATAGGGGAAGCTCAGGAGGCCTTTCCACTTGCATTGGACAAAGACACACTTCCTGTAATTTCTCATCCCTTAAGCTTTAATTTTGTAGGATCGTTTATCAACAAGTCAACACTATCTAGATGATTGTTAGCCTACCTCAAAGTTTCTTTGATATTTTTTCTTCAAGTTTTGAATAGCTATAGATATGATTATTGTGAGTAGTTGACTTATGAAAGCTTTTCTGAGAACTCATACTTCCATTTCCATAGCATTTTTTATTTGTTGTCTTTTGTTTGGCTTTGTTTGCTGAGGCTTGTTTATATTGAAATTTGTATTATGCTCAGGGTGTTTTCCATTGTGGCTTTCATTCCAAGGATTCCTACGGAGCAACTTCCTACTTGATCCTTCATCCTGAGGGAAATATTCTTGTTGATAGGTATATGCCCTTAGGAGGCATCATGGATTCATATCTTCTTTTCTGTTTAGAACTGATCTGGTTTAGGTGCAATGTTTTAATTAATATACAAGATTATGGCAGTTAACTTGCCAAAACTGATATACCATGGTTTTGCTCTTTGCTACAGTCCCAGGTACCTAGAGAAACTTGCTGGAAAGATTGAGATGATGGGCGGTATTCGATACATGTTTTTGACCCACAAGTAAAGTCGATATCACTAAAAGGAGAAATTCCCTATTTTCTCTTGTAAAGTTTGTAACTAGGATAAGCTACTTCCTTGTTCAGGGATGATGTTGCAGATCACAAGAAATGGGCAGATCGGTTCAAGTGTACCAGAATTCTGCATTCTGAAGAGGTATGTCCTTAGATTTATCACACCTCTCTGTGAAACTTTCTTCACATTCGAGATACATTTTCAGTATCTAGATTTTGTGTGAAAGAGCTTGCTGAGTTTAACTCAGTGGTTAGAAGGATCTTGGGGTATGCTTTATAGAAAACAGAACAAAACATTTTGTTGCTAAATTTAGATTACTGACGTTTAGAGATCTTTGTTAGGTTCAACCCTCGACCTCTGATGTGGAGTTAAAGCTGGAAGGAAGTGGACCATGGAGCATCTATGAAGATGTCGAGCTTATACACACTCCCGGTCACTCAAGCGTATGTCTGTCAATTGCAAGACACATATGAAAACAATGTTCAATATCTGAAACAAATTTCATGATGATCTTGGGATATAAGAGTTTTGTATAAAATCACAGGGATCCGTGTGCTTGTTCCATAAGCCCCTCAAGGCATTATTCACTGGAGACCATCTAACAATGACCGAATCTGGATTAAGCATAATAGAGCAGTACAATCATGGCTCAGGTAAGACCAACCTTCTGAATTACTCTGGATACATGTTCTAAGTAACTTCATTCAGTAAAATTTGATAGCTACTCTTTTGGATCTTTGACAGTACCTCTGCAGCTCGAAAGCGTAGAAAAATTAATCAACCTTGATTTCAATTGGCTTTTACCTGGTTAGTGCAGTTTCACTATATGCCTATACCTAATTTGCAAAGTTTATACTTGAATGTAAATTTTGAATTTTAAAGACTATCTGGTATTTAAAGGACATCTAAGAAGAGTGCAATTCAAGGATGAAGAAGAGAAGGTGAAGAGTCTGGAAGCACTTGTTCAGAAGCACAGAGAGAAACTACTTGTATCCGGAAAAGCTCGACTCAACTCTTTGTACAATGATTCTAACAAGTGAGCCAAAATAAACCAGAGTAATGTCTCTTGAGATTGTTCATCTTACTGGTCTGTATGCCAGATTTGTTTCCGTATTGCTACAATGTTCCTAAATGTACAAATAATACATCTAAACACTGGATTATTTAAGAAAGATTGATTACTAATAACCTTTCACAAAATTAACAGTGTCTTAGTGATCCACTAACTTAATGAGATACGAAATAATTCATCAAAAGTGGGTCACTAGCTTATTTTCAACCACTCCACTATATAAGTGGAACTTCAATAAATCATTCAAAATTGACACGAAACATTCCCACCAATAAAGATAACAAATAAAATAGCAGACCAACTAAAAATCTGTTACCATAACTAAGCATAGCATTAACGTGTTGCTCTATATATACAATTTTATCGCTTAGCCTTAATATTTACAGCATAGATTTCGTTACAGATAAACAAACCATTGATTAATCAAAAGAGAGAAAGATGGAAAGTGGAATGATAAGGACGATGACTATTTTAGCATTAGCTTTCTTCATGATCGGTTCCGACAATGTTCAAGTAGTAACAGCTCAGTTCTGTGGAGCTAACTTGTCGGGACTGATGAATGAGTGTCAACGTTACGTCAACAACGCCGGACCAAATTCTCCTCCGCCGTCTCGGTCGTGTTGTGCTCTGATTCGTCCCATTGATGTACCTTGTGCTTGCCGCTACGTTTCAAGAGATGTTATGAACTATATTGATATGGATAAAGTTGTTTACGTTGCTCGATCTTGTGGCAAGAAGATTTCTTCAGGTTACAAATGTGGAAGTAAGTATCTTCTCTTATCTTGTATCATTTTTGTATTTATCAAGCATATGGTGTAATCTGAATTAACATTTGTTATAGGTTATACCATTCCGATGGCTTAAAGAAGAAGGAGACCGAGACAGAGTTTGGAATTTCTATTAAGAAAAATAAGTTGTATTAGACTATCAGTGTTTGAATAATGATCATGTCAGGATATATTGAATGAGACCGTAATAGTTCTGGTATTCAAATTTTAACATAGAAAATAACATCTTCTTTTTTATTGTTGTAATAATTAAATCGACAAGACTTTTGGTCGATACTCGATTAAATCTGGTTATTTGGTAGAGTCCTCGCTTAGAACTCGAGGTAATGTCCAGTATGGAGTTTTGATCAAAGAAATTCAAGCTAATAGTTGGAAATTAGCATGTCCGCCAAAAATTAGGCATTTTTTTGGCAAATGGCGTCAGGTTGCCTACCGGTAAAAGAAAGTTTATCTAATAGAGAAATTAGATGTGATAGAAGATGTTCGAGGTGTGGAGCGGAGAAAGTGACTATAAATCATGCTCTTTTGAGTGTCCCAGCATTACAAACATGGAGATCATCAAATATTTCTTCAGGGATCAGTACTTTCCCGACCCCATCTATTTTTACAAACCTTGATTATATGTTTTGGAGATTGCCACATTTAAAAGATTTTAGAAGGTATCTATGGATTCTTTGGAATATTTGGAAATCAGGAAATGAGAAAGTTTATGGTAATATAAATAGAGATCCCTCATATATTTTACAAGTTGTTTAGTGTGAGGCAAATGAGTGGTTTTCAGTTCATGTTGAGAAGAAGAAGGCATTTTAAGCAAATCTGTAGTTTTACAACCCAACTCAACTTGGGAGTTTGTCTCCAGACCTATGATAGGTGATCCGAGTTTTTCAGGATTTTGTTGCTTTGTCGACGGCTCCTGAATGGATTCCAAATTTTTCTCTGCTTTAAGTTGTGTTTGTTTACAAATTCACAGGAAGTAGTCAGTATGGGAGTCAAAGAAGTTTTTATTTTTTCATCACCTCTCCATACTGAGTTTGAAGCACTACTTTGGGCAAAGTAATCTCTATTGGAGCTATACATTACAGAAGTTCATAAAGTTTATTGTATTATAGATTGAGCAAATATTTTGAAGATGGTGGCAAATACAGGCGAGGGGGCCTGCATTTTCTTAGTATTTGGACGACTTTAATAGACTTACAAGATTTTTTCTTCACATTTTCTCTTCCAAATACCGCGAAGTTTTAACAATAAGACTGATAGCCGGCGATAAGTGTTCGAAGTTTAGCTAGAGATTGTGTTTATGTAAACAATATGATAATATATGTTGAAAACAAAAAATCTACATGTTATTATGCCCAACAAATTAAAATAAAAATTAATATGAAAACCAAGCCCACAGGTCAGGAATTTTCCCTCGGACCAAATAAAGTTAAGTAATAACAAAACCACTACCTGTCCTATTGCCAATACTTGCGGCTTCACAAGCCTCTTGTTTTCCCTTCCCTTCTGATTTCTGTACCACTTTTTGGACCACTCTTTATAAACCAAACGCTCAAAGAAACTCCAAACACATAGCAAACTCCAAACATCACACACTTAAGAGATTAAGTAAGAAAGAGAAAAGATGAACGCCGGAAAGCAAGCTTCATGGGCGGTGGCGACGGCGATCGCGGCGGTGGAAGTGCTAAAAGACCAAGGCATTGCTCGATGGAATTACCCTCTTCGTTACTCCATAAAGAAGTTGTGAGTCGTGTACGTACCATCAGTGTCCCATCTCGTTCCAGCTCTGCTCCGTCTTCTTCGCCTGATTACATCAGATCCAAACCTAACACCAAACCTTTTGAGAAGTCATTTGATAAAGCTATGGGACTTAGCTGCTTTGGTCCTACCACCGTTAGATTCTAGGTCTTTATATTCATTATAATCACTACTTTAGCGTACGCATTATTTCATTATAATCACTACTTTTACTACATGTTGTACTTGGATAACCATTGTTCCAACATTCAGCTTATAACAACTTTTATCAGTTTTGAAATAAATCTGGTTCATGTTCTCGCTTTTTTTATATAGACTTAACCGACATAAAACGGTCAAGAACTTAAAAAGTATGCATCGGAGCCCCATATAATATATTTTACATTATAAAACTCCAATTTTAAGATATCAATCGTAGTAATTAACGGACATATCTGTTGGAGAACGATGATGCAATACCTGCAAAGAAAGAAAAAGCAAATTTTGACGATATATCCAATACAATTAGACCCATTTTCTTGAAACAATTCCAATACTATTTTAAAAACTTCGATTATACAAAAACCAGAGAAACTTTTCGTTAAATTGTTGAGTATTTGGACTTAACGGTGGTCGCCATTAAATCCAGTAAACTTAGTTGTTTTTTCTTGTCATATCAAAACACTAAATTTGGAATCCATAAAGTTTGGCATGATAAAAGATGATTTAGAAAATGTTCATATCACCATTTGGAATTTTTTTCCTATGATACCATTTTACCAAACCTCACCTGAAAATAAATTTCACTAAATTATGTAGTTATGCTTTCTTTTCTTTTTGTTAACCAATGAAAAGTTTGGACCAAAATTCAAACTAATCTCGCATTAAATTTAGACATCTAATAGTTGAATAAAAAATTAATAATTTCGCGAAAATTGATCTATGATGTTAGGCCTGGATATTCGGGTTCAGCTTCGGGTTCGGGTCTTTTCGGGTTTAAAGTTGTTGGTTCTATTGATTTAGGACTCATTCGGATATTTCTATTTTCGGATCGGTTTTGGTGCGGGTATAAATTAGGTTCGGGGTTCGGCTATTTATATATGAATCTATATGAAAACTTAAAACAAGTAAATATCTAATAGAAATAAGTCTATAAAGGCTTGAATTTAACAAAAATGTTCTGGGTACCCGTATGGTTCTTCGTTCGGTTCCGGTTCAGGTTCGGCTTCGATTTTTTGGTATATAAATATAGGATCCATTAGAGTATTTTTTTCGGATTCGGTTCGGGTTTTATTCTTCTTTTTCGTGTTGGTCTCGGTTCGGATGGCGGGTATCATTTTTATGCTCATGCCTATATGACGTGGACAAATATAGTAACTTAAACCACTACCATTTGGTTTATATTTAGACGTAATATTTCGGTTTATATAGCTATACCAGTCAAAAAGAACTTAGACACAATGTAGTCCATGTAATATACAAATAAAACAACGCGTAGGTAGTGGACACAGTTTGTCGTGATGGAGACAAGCTAAGAAGATGCCCACAGATATAGCTATTATTTTATTTCTATCACTTGAGAAGGCATTTTGGTCAAATACACTTTACCAACTTTTAAATATCAGCCACATTAATCACAACCACACATCACGCGGATTAGTCAACAACTTGCCTTACTACAAACCTAAACCTGATCCATACACTACAATATTCGTCCCATCTCCTGAGGATTCTAATGCTTCTTTTTACCAAAAACATATTTTACTACTAACCCTCTATTACATATACCTCACAAATTAATTATCTTTGATAAAAGTTAAGATGATAGATACCGTCCATCTACTCTTGTCGACCAAAACTTCATCGTAAAGAAAGAAAGCAAAAGAGATAAGCAAAGAGAAGACGACTCTCTCTCTTTTTTCTCTCTCTTCCTCTGGAGCTTGTTGATGATCTTGAAGAAAGTAGAATCATGAGGATCCTTCACAGATTTCTGTCGGAGGATGAGGTCAACGAAACCTTATCAGAATCGGTCTGTAAATTTAAGTGTTTCGAACTGTTGAAAACCATAGGATCTTGTTCTTCCTATTGTTTTGACGAGTGTCCTTCAATCTGCGAAAAAGTCGAAGTTATAAATCTTCCTCCACCTCCAGTGATTCACCACAACGACTACTTAAAGAGGGTTTTAATCATCTCGGCTTCAGCTATCATCACAACTCTGTTTCTCATTAGTTTAATCCTTCTCTGCTACAAGTTTTATCATAGGAGGAGAAGATCAATTACAATATCAAGAAGATGGAGCATGAACGAGGCTCAAAATTGGGATTCTGATGGATCATCACCGGTTCTGATTGATCATCCGATTTGGCATATCAGAACAATTGGATTGAATCCATCGGTTATAAGTTCGATAAAAGTCTGCAAGTATAGTAAATCAAATAGTGTTGTTGAAGGAACTGATTGCTCTGTTTGTTTAAGTGAATTCGAAGAAGAAGAATCACTTAGACTGTTACCAAAGTGTAAACATGCTTTTCATCTTCCATGTATAGATACTTGGCTTAGATCACATACCAATTGTCCGCTTTGTCGAGCTCCTATTGTTGTTCTGAGTGATGATCATAGTGAGAGACAAGAGGAGATCCGTGTGAGTATACCAGAAGAAAATGAAGAAATCGATGAAGAAATCGAGGAAGAAAGAGATGATCTTGCTAATAGAGATCATAATGAATTGCAGCAGAGAGTGAGAAGATCAGTGTCGTTGAATTCGTTATCTGGTTTAAAGGCAAGTCATAAAGAGAAGGTGAAGAAAGGCAATATAAATATTGGATCTTCCTTGGTTGGGAGATCTAGTTTCTTGAAGAGATCTATCTCTTACAGTGGAAAGTAGTTCTAGCTTCAGATCAAGTAAGTTGTATGAAGATGAAGACAATCACATCAAACCTGAAAGATCGAAACTTTGTTTAATTAAAAGCTGTCTCTCTTTATAAAGCAAAAAAAAGAGAGAGTTTTTACAGCTTGTATACTCTTATAATTAATTATAAATACTCAAAAGTTTCAATTCGAATGCTACTCTGTTTTTGTTACAATCTGGGTTCTGAATCAAATTCAGACTCAACTGTGTCTTATGTGAATGGATTTTTACATATAAGCGTTTTGTGAACAAGTATGAGTCTTCAATGTCTCCGTTACTCTCTTAGTTAGATTGAAACGCTTCGCTTCAATCGAAGAACGGACATGAAAACTGAGGTCTTCTTCTTTATTGTCTCATTAATTTCCGGTGACTCTTCTCCCTCTTCTTCAACGAGCGCGTTTACCAATATGTTCTTCTTCAAGGAGAAGTCTTCTTCTTCTTTCAGATTTAGGTCAGATCCATGGTAATCTTTTTGCCCAATTTTAGAACTTAAATT
>JAKUCM010006195.1:0-23405 GCA_023374145.1 Lepidium sativum
GAGAGAGAGAGACTAAATTGAAGACTCATTGCTAAGGTCGTCACTTATATGAAATTTCCATACGTAAGATTTGATGTTCCAGCTTGGTTTTATCTGCAATCTCTGTCTCTATCTACTTTGATTGAACAAGAAGAAAAAAGAATCAAAATCAAAATTCAACTCTCTAATGTGAATTTTTTTTCTTTGATTGCAATAACATTACAATCGACGGTTAAAAAAAGTTAAAAAAGGGTAAAATGGTCAAAAGAAAAACGGACTTGTCTGTATAAAGCAATCTCACACTTCACTCTTCACGCCCACTTTTGTTTTCCTCAAATTTATTTTCATAAATCTGTATTTCTCTTTCTCTTACCTCTTCTAGTTTTCGTCGATTCGTTGTCTCTTCGCTTCTCACTGCATCTGGACGCATATATCTTCCTTCGTTTCGTCTCTGTAAGCTTTCTATCCTTTCAACATCTTAACCTTTGACGCTCTGTTTTCTCGGGAAAATGTGTGTGAAAATTTGGAGAAGATCGGGAATTTTGATGTCAAACTGTTACTAAAACAGAGAATTTTCTGTATTTTCGTAGCTTGGTTGGAAATTTTCGAGGTTCTAGTTGTTAATTATAGCGAAAATTTGATAGACAGACTCCAGAAACATGTTCTAGTTCAGTGCTTAAACGATTTCTTTTATCCTTCACGAAGTTTGATTCTTTTGGTATTTGGTTTCTTTAGTTTGCCATTTGTGGAATCTAATGAGATAATTTCTTCTCTTGTTTTTACGTTCTTTTGCAGTAGAATTCATTCTCTGGATAACAACAAAACAGTAAATGATCAAAACTTAAAAAGTGCATAGAAGGAGAACAAACATCATGAGTTGGTTCACAAAATCTGTTGATATGTACCGTAAAGTTGTGCGCTTCAATCTCTATTGCCGTGTTATTCTGTAAATTTCCTCTTTGCTTAAAAACTCCACCTTCAATCTTCTTCTTCTTCCAATCTCTCATATCTTTTTTTTTTTCTGTTTATCTTCTCTATAATAATGGGATCCCAACGTTTCTACGTTTTCCATTGTGAACAATACAGGATCAGCTAAACGATTCCTTTTAAAAGCTTTCTTTTTTTCTCTTCTCAAATATCAGTATTTCTCTCATTCTTCTTCAGAGTCTTCTGTCTTTTGGTAGCTTGCGCTGTCCTGTGGAGCAACTCTAGTTTCTTACAGTCGAGTTTAGAAAAGTTATGGTAAGTCAATCAGCTGGTCAAACAAGATTTCGAACATTGAAGTACGAGAACAACGGAGACTCTAATAAACCAACAATTGTAGTGAGAGTTATTGCTTGCTTTCAACCGATGGATAATTGTCAGGTTTGTTGCAGATAATATGAAATTATGCTCTTTTGTCACAGTTCAGCTCACAGTCTTGTTCCTTAACACTGTCTTTTTCTGTGTTCCACTTTCAGGCTGAATACTTTAGACATATACTCAAACCAGTGACGTAGTTCGTTCGTGAGTTTGTGTTATATTTTCAAGCCGGCCTGTTTCTTTTTGTATCGTTCTCCTTTGTTATACGATTGTCTCAAGAAAGATTGAAGAAGTATTGCATTCAACACATTTGAGCAACAACTTCCACAATTGGTACGCTAACTGAATCTTTTGTTTTTATTTCAACTTTACATAAAGTTCATCCTGTTTTTGGACAGTTGCTTTCTTGAGTTGGTAATAGTAATTATCTCATTCATAGCCATGTAGAGTGATTCTTTCCTGTACTGTTTCGTGCAGTATTGTATTTCCGTTAAGTTCCCTTGGCTTTAAAGAGCATGCCACTTGATACCAAGCAACAGAAATGGTTGCCGGTAGGCTTAAATCCTCAAGTGTGCGTCCAGGATACAGCTACTGAGTCTTGCCGTCCTGGAAATGTTTATCCAGAACTCGGTAAAGTATATGCAGCTGAGCATCAGTCTTGCTATTTGCAGCCACCGTTCCAGGCTTTACTGTCTAGTTATGATCAGCAGTCTCACTATCTGAACGTGAGATCTAGCTGCGCTGCTGTTCCAGAGGAGGCACGCATATCTTCCAGGAAAAGATTTCTGGTATTTGATCAGTCAGGAGATCAGACTCGCTTGTTACAATGTGGATTTCCTCTGCGGTTTCCTTCTTCTATGGCTTCAGAGCCAGGGAATTTTATCAATTCCCTACACCCAGAGAGCAGGTTCAAGAAAGATTTTGCCATTCCGGATAAGATATTGCTCCATGAAGATAATGTTAATGGCGAAGAGGAGTCAGAAATGCACGAAGACACTGAGGAAATCAACGCACTTCTGTATTCTGATGATGATGATAATGATGATTGGGAGAGTGATGATGAAGTAATGAGCACTGGTCACTCTCCATTTCCAGCTGAACAACAAGCGTGCAACAAAACTAAAGAAGAACTGGGTGAAATTGAAAGTAATGTTGATGGTCCATGCCTTAAAAGGCAGAAACTAGTGGACCATTCATATAGAGACTCATCTCCATCTGCTGTGGGCACTACACTCAAAGGTTTATCAGATGAAAGCCTTCCTGAATCCAACATCTCAAGCAAACAAGAAACTGGTTCTGGTCTAAGCGACGAGCAGTCAAGAAAAAACAAGATCTATTCCACTCTGAGAATCCTGAGAGAGAGAGTTCCGGGGGCAAAGGGTATGGAAGCTCTTTTACTACTAGACGAAGCCATTGACTATCTCAAGTTACTGAAGCGAAACTTAAACTCATGGTGATAAACCTAAAACCCCTTTTGCTCTATAGATAAGCATGTTTGGTTGGTTAAAGAGAAGACAAGAGACAAAAGATAATCAATGAGGTAAAGGAGTGATGAAGATTCTCTCAATTTCATTAACGTGGGTTTAAAACAATTAGATCACGCCTGGTGACACTAGTGGGACCGTTTCCACTATTCATCTAGCTGGATCAATAGTGCTTTACTTTTAGATATGGCATGCTCTCTCTATATAAAAAAGGAACAAAAAAAGGTCACTTTCTTCTGTTCTTAGAGTGGAAGAAAAGTGAAAGACGAAAGAAAGCAAAGTCTTGGTGCTCATTCATCTGTTAATTATTCTCTTGAGTTATAATATCTCTGAGAAGGTGGTGGTGGTTGTGAATTGAGAAAAATCAAAAAGGTAAATATTGATATGTCTTTGGAGTGGTTGTGACTTGTGGAAATTGAAAGCTTGCCACTTTCATTAGGTGAAAATCTCTGTCCCCACTCTTCTTTTGTCTCATTATTACTCTTCTGTTGCTATCAATCCAATATCTTATCATTACCTTTTGTCTTTTCTTTTTTAAAATCTCTGGCTCTTAAGCTCTTCAATGGGACTTGTACTACTGTAATGTTATTTGCTTCTGTTTGTTTCTCCTGTGGGTCCAAACATGTTTGTGTATCATGTTCTTGTAATTAACTTGGGAGTGTTAATAATGGAGTGTTAATAATGGAACCTTCTTTATCTCTACCAGTTTTTTTTTTTTGTTTTAACCTTTAAAAATCTCATGCTTATATTCTCAAACCAAGTGTTTGTAAGGCTTGTAGTCTAGATTAAAAAAAACACAATTACGACTACAATGTTTATAATCAAGTAAAAAGGTAAATTCATGCAAAAAGAACCAACAGATTTAGAAGTATCATTACTCGACTGCCTTGGCTTCACATATATTAGGCAGTTGGTAATATCTCTATAAATGATGTCATTGAAACTCTTTTACCTCATTGCCCTGTGCTTGAAGAATTAGTTACAATGGTGTGGTTCTGTGTCCTCTCCATCTCTAAAGAGAGTATGCATCCGTTTTTTTAATACTTTGATGTTCCCAATCTTGTCTACTTGGAACTTACTTGTATATTTGGGAGCAAGTATACAAATGTTAACTTGGATTCTCTCGTTGGAGCTAAACGAATACAGGAACTAAGACGTGGAGTTGTTCGTTTCCCGCTGATATGATACATTATCATTAACGGAATCAGAAATGTTAGGTAGTGAATGCTCTTGAGGTGGGTCTTCTATTTTTTTATATTTCTAACAATCTTTTGCTGCTCAATAAGGATAATTCAAGACTGGTTAGGTTCTGTGTCTTCATCCTCTGGTGGTGGCCAGTAAATCTTTAGCATCTTACAGTCTTCTGATTGCAAAATGCATTTGTTTATTGAGGTTTTGATTGATATCTTGTATGACTTGAGTGATGACTAGCTGATTGGGTTTTATTGCAGCTGATGTACAACAACCTTGTTAGTCAATCTATCGGGAGTGACAAGAATCAAGGATGACAAATTCTACGATTTTTGATCCAGAACTCCCCAAATCTAGAAACTCTGATCTTCAAGGTATCTCCCACGCACAAACCGATCTCTATGATGCTTCAGGGTCTAGAGCACTACATAACTGAAAAATGCGGGGAGGCATGTGTTTGCTATGGCCTTAAGGAGCACAGCTATCAAAGGAACTTCAAGCGAGCTTGTTGTCAAAGTTGCTTGCTCCAATGTCTTTTATATGACTAATATGTTTGATGAATGTTTGGTTAGGTGTTTGTGAATGTAGATCAAAATAGACAAAGCGATTTACGAGTTCCTTAGGAAGGGGTTTCCTTGGTACATCTCGGTGAGTGTAACCTCACAGATTTGTTTCACTATAACAGCAAGAACAATTACAAGATTGAGTTACAAGCACAAGAAAGAGTCCTCCAAGATCCAAGCTCTCACACTATCTTAGTTCTCTCTTCTACTCAAGGTAATTTTCTCACACCACAACTCATGATCTTCCTTCTTAGTTATATAAGCCAAAACAACATCTCATCACTTCAACCTTTCCCTGACAAACATCTACTTTTGAATAGCCTTGACCCAAAAGTAATTCTTCTCATTTCATATAAAGAAAGAAGAAGACTTGGTCAAAGAAAGGTTCATGACTCGTGGCCCATTTGGTGAGATAGCAGTCTGCAACTAGGCCCAGAAGAGAAGTCCACGAAGTCGATCCAATAACAAATTGGGACATGGACCTTGTCTTTACGGCTCGGCCCACTTCAGCTCACGAAGAAATGATAAGCGTCGGTCCACAAACTCCACCTCGACTTCTCCATTTCTTCGCGATAATCTATGCAACTCCTCGACTTCTCCGCTGCGTCTTACAGTCTCGAGGCAACCTTTCATATTCCCCATCGCAACCCTAAACGACCAAAATCATATCTCAAATCTCATTCACTCCTTCGACGAACCAGAGAGAAACTATCTCATATCTTCTTCCACCGTGAAATCCCAAACCGTCAGAGATAACAAAAAAATACATCATCTCTTCCCTTTTACCCTTCACACTGAAACGCCGAAGAACCATAGGAACTCTCAACCGATTCCGATTCCTATCTCCGACATGCATGAACTCCGGCCACCACAGAGTAAGTATCTACTCCCTTTTCTCTGCTTCTTTCTTTTCATTTTCAGTTTTCTTCAACTCAAAACAAATAACATCAGGAGAAAAACTAACCTTCTCTTCTGACCCCCTCTTCGACATGCATGTACGCCGAAGAGACCCCTTGAAGACTCTTCGTCTCCTAACATGGCAGATCGCTGAGCAAACCCAGCCGATCTAACGCCGCCTCAAACTTTTTTACCGGTACCGACTTCGTTAGTATCTCCGCCGGGTTCTCCAAGGTATTTATCTTCTTCACTATTATTTCTTCTTCTTCAACCAGTTCTCTCAAAAAACTCATTCTAACCGCCATGTGTTTTGTTCTTTCGTGGTATACACTGTTCTTTGAAAGGCATATTGATGTTCCTCATATTTTGTCGGTTTTGAGCTCATTATTACAGTTATATTTGGGAAATTTGTCTAGGTTTTATTGAGATTTCAGGTCAAAAACGTTCGGAGTTGGAATCATGTTTGAAGGTCGACTTTGGAGAGGTTTGAAGTATTTTTCGTCATTCTCCACGAAAGGAATGACCGATCGATCTATCAAGGATCGACCGATCAGTCATCTCAAAGGGTTATGCGCACGATCTGAAGAACGACTTGGTTTCTGAGAAGATCGACTCATCATCCAAGCGATCGATCGATCGCTTATTGCTCGATCGATCCTATCCTTTCGCAGAAACCTAATTTCGCGATTTTCAGCCCTTGTTTTGGGCCCTATAAATACTCTTTTTCCTATTTTTTTAGAGGGCCGTCTTTTGGATATTTGAGAGCGGAATTTTACAGAGTGTTGAGAGTTGGTGAGCTAGGAAGAAGATCTCTTCATATTGAGAAGAATTTCTGAATCCTCATTATTATTTCTTTATGCAATTTCAATTTCAATTCATCATGACTTGCCAACTTTGTTGTTCTATGTCTGAGTAGATCTTAGATCGGATCTAGGGATTCTAGGGTTTTAGAATTCACTATTGGGGAACGAATAGGATTGATTAGTAGATGATTCTCCTTTGAATACTCGAATCTAATGCATAGATTAGCTTGATCACCTAGTCAATGATCTTAGGTTGTTAACCTTCCAAAAGATTGCTAAGAACTAGAACTAGATTAGGAGAGTTGATGCTAGGTTGGATTGTGGGTAATTGAACCCAAACAATAAAGCCTATTTGTAATACGAAACCAACGAGAGTTAGGACCTTTAGGTTGCTGATAGAGAGGTAGATTCAACGAGAGTTAGTTTGCCTTTAGTCATGTTCAAGCCGAGAATAAGATTAGAGTAGTTCTTGAATAGCTTCCCCGACAAGAATTTTAACTCCTGAACAAATACCCGACATCTGATTGCTTTAACTATTTGATTACATTCGCATCTAAGTTGTTAGAATTCACTTCCTTTATTTGATTGATATAGCTTGTCATTCAATAGTAATTGAGAGTGTAACTTGGTTCTTCGTGGATTCGATCCCTAAATACTATTTCGTTTGATGTGCACTTGCAATAGGATATAGGGTTAAAACTTGTAGTATCACATATGGCGCTTTGAGAATCGCAGAAGATCTCAGCATCCAGATCTCCGAGTCCAATTTCACAGGTAATACCTTTCAACCACACAACTTCTTTTGCGGCTTCTACTAACGACATATATTCTGCTTCTATTGTTGACAAGGCTACCCGAGTCTGAAGACCAGATCTCCAACTGACGGTGTTTCCACCCACCTGAAAGACAAATCTTGTTATGGATCTCCTTTTGCCAAGGTCAGATGCATAGTCACTATCACAGAACCCCACAATTCCTTTTATTTCACTTTTCTTGAAAGTTAAACTAAGATCTCTTGCATGTATTAGATATCTCAGTATCCATCTAACCGCACTCCAGTGTTCTGTATCAGGGTTACCCATGAAGCGGCTGACGAGACCCACAGCATATGCCAGATCCGCACGCGATCCAACCATCGCATACATCAGACTTCCCATTGCACTGGCGTAAGGTACACTTTTCATCTGCGTCTCACAAACCTTAGCACTAGATAGCTTGAAATGAGAACCCATAGGAGTATGTATTGCTTTACCCTCTGATTAATTGAATGTGCTTAAAATCTTGTCAATATAAACCTTCTGAGATAATCTCAAAACTCCATTCAGTCTGTCTCTTGAAATATCTAGTCCTAGTATCCTCCTTGCATTTCCCAAATCCTTCATTTCAAACTCTTTACTTAATAACCATTTAAGCTTAATGATTTCTCCCATGTCGCTTGATATCAACAGCATATCATCGACATAGAGAAGCAAATAAATGTAATAATCCTTCTTGAACTCTCTGAAATACACGCAATTGTCAAAGTTACTTCTGTTATAACCATGAGATTGAATGTAATCATTAAACCTCACATTCCACTGTCTAGAAGCTTGCTTTAAACCATATAGTGATTTATGCAATAAACATGCATTTCCTTCCTTTTCCAAACCTTAGGTTGTTTCATATAGATTCTTTCATCTAGGCTCCATGTAAAAAAGCTGTTTTTACATCCATCTGCTCCAATTCCATATCATAATTTACCACAATTGAAAGCATTAACCTGATAGTAGTGTGCTTAACCACAGGAGAAAACACCTCATGATAATCAACACCCTCAATCTATGTGAACCCCTTAGCAACCAATCTAGCCTTGAATCTTTGCTTTTCAACACCTGGGATTCCCGGTTTCACTTTGTAGATCCATTTGCATCCAATGGTTCTTAGATTACCAGTCATAGGAATATCTGACCATGTTTGATTCTTGTTGCAAGAATCTATTTCCTCTTTCATGACAATTATCCATAAGTCACGATCCTTTCCATTAACATCTTTTGTGTATGTCTTAAGTTCATCGAAATTTATATCATCTGCAGCATTTAGTGCATAGTATGCCACGTTGGTTTCAATGAACCTACTACGACATCTAATTTCCCTTCTGCTTCTATCTCTAGCCAACAAATAATCATCATAACCAGATTCTACCATTTCTGCATCATCTTCTGCATTTATACCCTCTGTTTCCTCATTTGAATCATGAAAAACTCCACCTTGATCTGTATCATGAACAACATCATTTGAACTTCCAGCTTCACTTGAATCAGTAGGTAGCAAAAAAAAACTTTCTTATTCTTGTTCACCTCCTTTTTCTTCTCAAAATCCAATGAAACTTTGTCAAAATCTTTGTAAACTACATCTTCATTGAAGATTACGTCTCTGCTCACAACACATCTCTTGTCTTCCAAACTCCATATTCTATAACCTTTAACACCCTGTGGATATCCCATGAAAACTCCTTTTTTAGCTCTAGGTTTCAGCTTGTCTTGATCAGCATGAAAATAAGACAAACACTTGAATCTTCTCATGTGAGATAAGTCTAGTTCCCTTCTTGTCCACAGCTGTTCTGGTATTTGAAAATGTATAGGTTTAGAAGGAGTTTTGTTTAGTTTATATACAACCATAGATGCAACTTCAGCCCAGAATGATTCTGATAGTCCACTTTCTGTCAATAGGCTTCTGACCTTTTCTAGAATATATCTATTCAACCTCTCAACTATCCCATTCTGCTGCGGAGTGTATGGACACGTTCTGTGCCTTTTAACCCCTTCTTGAGCACAGAAATCATCGAATACCTTATTGCAATATTCCAACCCATTGTGTGTTCTCAAAACCTTTAGCCTCCTTCCACTTTGATTCTCAGTCAAAGTCTTCCAATCAACAAACTTCCCATAAGCTTCGTTTTTAGTTTTCAGGAAGTACACCCAGACTTTTCTAGTGAAATAATCAACGAATGATATATAATACTGACATCTCGCCAAGCTAGGTGTTACACTTGGTGATCCCCATAGATCAGAATGAACATATTCCATAGGTCCTTCTGAAACATGAATACCTTTTCTGAATGACATTCTGTGTGATTTCCCCAGAATACATGGCTCACATTTCTTGAAGTCTTTGATTTCACCATGTTTTATCAGCCCCTTTTCCTTCAAAAATTTCATGTTAGCAGCACTTATGTGTCCCAATCTGCTATGCCACATATCTGTCATGTTTTCTGACACCAACATCATATTAGCTTCAGCTTTTATAGGTCTTCCATTCAAGAAATACAAAGTATCTTTGTAACTTGTTGTTAGAACCACTCGTTCATCCTTAAACACCTGTAGCTTGAAATCTTTCGATTTATACCAGCATCTCAAATTATCCCAAAGATATCAAATTTCTTCTAGCCATTCCAGAAAATCTAACCTGTGATAGAATCACAATTGATCCATCATCATTCTGAAATTTCACTTTCCCTATAGCAGTCACATCGCAGCTTGTGTCATTTTCCATTAAGATTTTTCCTCCATCAATCTCTTCTACATCAAACATAAGACCTTTCTGAATGTCACATGATATGAGCACCCAGAGTCGATAATCCACTCATCTCCCACTTCTCTATTTGATGTCATAAGCATTAATGGTTCCCTCTCAATAACTTCAACAATACTAGCCTCTGCTTTTTCTGATCTGCTATCATTTCCATGATGCTTCCTTTTCGGACAATCTCTTTTGAAGTGATCCTCCGAACCAAAAAACCAACACTGTTTACCCTTTGCTCTGGACTTAGACCTACTTTTATCCTTATGTTTTCCTTTTGAAGTTGTAATCTTTTCACTTCTTCCCCTACTTTGAAACACCAGACCTTCTGCACCCGACTGCAACTTGTAAAGACATTTTTCTTTTAGCCCCATCTCTATGGAATAAGTTGAACTAACAATATCTTTTATTGTGATTGTCTCTCTTCCGCTGCTGTACTTCAATGTGTGAACAAGAGTATCAAACTGTTTTGGTAGACTATTCATCATAATAGATGCCTTGTCTTCATCACTCATATCAACATGTACGCTAGCCAGGTCAGATATCAATTTATTAAAAACGTCAAGGTTTTTATCCAGATTCTTACCAGCGTCCATTTTGAAAGCATAAAACCTTTGTTTCAGGTTGAATCTGTGCGGAAGCGTTCTCACCTGATACTCTGCCTCCAAAGCCATCCATGTATCATACGCAGATCTCTCCATTTTCACTGACCTGAGAACAACATCAGCCAAACTAGAACAGATAAGATTTTTTGCTCTCTTATCTTTAGCTTTCCATCTCGGATCTGTTTTTGCCTTTTCAAGTTTATCTTCTGCAGCCGCTTTGTTGTACTCTTTACCCTTTGGATCTAAACTTGCTTCCTCTTTTAGATAAACAGGTAGAAGCGAATCATCAAGCCCCATAATTTCCAGTTGCGCCAGGATCTTGAATTTCCAGAGTGAGAAATCACCTTCTCCATCAAACTTTTCAACATCAAAGCGCCCTTGGGTAGGTTCCATGTACTCAGCCTTCTCACTTTTCATACTAGCTTCTGCTTTTGTCGACATAACTTAACTTAGATGGCTCTGATACTACTTGTTGTCAAAGTTGCTTGCTCCAATGTCTTTTATATGACTAATATGTTTGGTGAATGTTTTGTGTAGGTGTTTGTGAATGTAGATCAAAGAAGACAAAGCAATTTACGAGTTCCCAAGGAAGGGGTTTCCTTGGTACATCTCGGTGAGTGTAACCTCACAGATTTGCTTCACTATAACAACAAGAACAATTACAAGATTGAGTTATAAGCACAAGAAAGAGTCCTCCAAGATCCAAGCTCTCACACTCTCTTAGTTCTCTCTTTTACTCAAGGTAATTTTCTCACACCACAACTCATGATCTTCCTTCTTAGTTATATAAGCCAAAACAACAACTCATCACCTCAACTTTTCCCTGACAAACATCTACTTTTGAATAGCCTTGACCCAAAAGTAATTCTTCTCATTTCATATAAAGAAAGAAGAAGACTTGGTCAAAGAAAGGTTCATGACTCGTGGCCCATTTGGTGAACTAGCAGTCTGCAACTAGGCCCATAAGAGAAGTCCACGAAGTCGATCCAATAACAAACTAGGACATGGACCTTGACTTTACGGCTCGGCCCACTTCAGCCCCCAAAGAAATGATAAGCGTCGGTCCACAGAGCTGAATCAAATGAATCATTTCTTAAAAAAATTACCATGTCTTGAGCTGGTAAAAATGCATACTGTAAACAACCTCCAAGTGCCCATCGATACACAGCATTTTATGACACTTCATAGAGCTTCATCACAATGCAAGATCCAAGTCAACTTTTAACTAAAGGAAAAGAAGAAAAAAGAGTAGTAACTAGTACTAATGGTTTTGTTAAGTCCTTTTTAATCACACTCATGAATGTGAAGTTTTACAGTATTTGTTTTTTTTTTTGACAAAACCTTGCCTGCAACATGAGATATAATATTGATTGATATTGCAGGTCTACTACGGAGACCTTCTCTCGCCGGTTCTTTTAAACCCTTATTGAGAAGCATTCTTCAACTTGCAGCAACATGAACCGATGATTGGTTTTAAATCACAAGCAAATAATTCTTCGGAGTTATGAAATACTTGTGTATTAGATTTGACCAGAACACTGATTATTAACATTAATCAAGGCGAAAAATTCTCTGCTAAGTCATGATAAAAAAATGAATTAACTTTACACTGAAATTTACTTCAAATTCATATGATTTTACACTGAATATCATATAATTAGAAAACCATATGATATTATGTGGAATTCGTACATTTTCTTATAGCACGAAATTGTAATTGTTAAAATGTATCAACCCATTCTATCACTTTAAACTTTATTTTATTTCGTAAGAAAAATATATATACACAATACAAAAAGTACAATTTATAATGGATGGTTGGACTTTACTGTAAAAATTTATAATTATTTAAAAAGTTGGCTAGAAAGTTATTTCTCAATGAAAGATATTGGTTATGAAGCAGTTTATATTCTTGGAATAAAAATCTATAAAGATAGATTAAACAAGCTTAATTGGACTTTATTTGTCAAGAGACTTTTATATAGATAAAGTTTTACACATATTTTTTTTGTTCAACAGTCTTAGATATGTTTAATATGCAGGACTCTAAGATTGGCTTGTTTTATGGTGTGACTCTCCGCAAAACATTGTGTTTTTGACACATCATAAGAAAAAGCGCATGAGTAGAATCATGTATGCTTCTCCTGTAGTATGATACACCATGCTAATACTTGTCCAGATTTTGTGAGCATGAAGAGTAGATACCAACAAAGATTCATGCTGCTATTATAAACATTAGATTTTTTAAGATGTGATCTTGTGTTAAATGGAAAATCGTATTATTTTATGATATGTTGTTTATGTTTACAAGTTTATAAAATACGTTTCAGAAAATTTTAATTATGTCACTAAATAGTAATCCTAAAATGATTTGTCTCATCTTATAAGTCATTAAGCACATGACTTGTTCATTCACTACAAGAAAACATGTGATTTGCTAGGGATTCAGTTTGGAAAGGTTTGATTCGCTACTGGGAGGATCCCAAGTCTCAGAAGAAAAGCGCAAGCTGTCGAGCAGCTCGGTTAGCTGACCCTGATGGGACCGGTCTCCACAAACATTGCTCGGGCAGAACATCATTCAAAGCTCGGGCCCGCAAATTGGTAAATATTTTTACATATAATTTACATTTATTTAAACAATTATTGTCTTAATTTACAATTTCACAGCAAGAGGAATCGGGGAATACACACCATGATATCCTTAGCACTCTGTACATCACCAAGCGGAACAAGGCCGGAGTTTTTGTTGACAAAAAATCCGAGAAGCTTTACAACGACGTCACTGCAAAGTTGCAGGAATTGACTCAAGAATGCGGTGAGGAGAGCTCAGCATCCGGGGGATTATGAGGTAAATTAAATTTTAAATTTTTCTTTTAACTTATATTTTTGTTAAATTAAACTAACTTAATATTGTTATTCCTTTATTAGATCGCTCCCCGTAAAAAAGGGATAATATTTGGAACAGGTTCTCTTGGCTCCAGGATTGAGCAGTGTATCTCACCAGAAGGATTTTCCCAATCATCTGCAGCAACCAGTGACCTGCGGCAAATTGTCGACCGTCAGACCCAAGAGTTGGATCGGACTAACACCGAGCTTGCCAAAACTAAGAAGAAAATCACGACCTATGACCGTGTGTGGTCTATACTCGCCAAGAAGGATCTAGAGCTAGCTGATGCATTTGCCGAGATCAATGCTGAAGACAAAGACACCGGATCCGGGTCGGGGAATTTAGATTGCTCAGACGATTTTTGATTTTTTAAAAAACCTTTTGTAATCTTTTTTAATTAAAAATATTTTAAATTTGGAAAAAACTTTTTTAATTTTAATTTATAATTTAAAATATTTTAAATATTTTTTTTATTTTAATAAATTATAAAAGGTGTCGCAAGGACGTAGCAGGAAATGCTCTCGCAAGGGACTCGCAGTGTGCGCCGTTGCAAGGGAGTCACATGGTGCGCCCTTGCAAGGGAGTCGCAGGGCGCGCTCCCGCAAGGGCGTCGCAGGGAGCGCTCCCGCAAGGGCGTCGCAGGTCGCGCCCTTGCAAAGGAGTCACAGGGCGCGCTCCCGCAAGGGCGTCGCATAGCTCGCCCTTGCAAGGGAGTCGCAGGGCGCGCTACCGCAAGGGCGTCGCAGGGAGTGCTAGGCCGTTGCGACACGAAATTATGCTAGGCCTTTGCGACATTTTCTTTCCCTCGCAAGCCTTGCGACGTCTATGCTACGAATCTATGTTTGCGACACGCAAATTGCAACATTTATGTTGCCATCGCAAGGGCGTTTCTTTTTGCCTATTGCAACAACCTTGCAATGCCTTTTGCCATCGCAAAAGGCGTGTTTTCTTGTAGTGATTAAACTCTATATGTGGTAAATGACATAAGTTATCGTAGTTCCTAGACAAGATTATTAACATGTGACATAAATAATAATAAATGACTAGTATGTGAGGAAGTGACTCATGACTACTTTCATGAAGTCACTTAATATATTGTATTAAATTCAATTACATAGATACAGTTAAACTTCTATAAATTAATAATGTTAAAATTTTGAAAAATTATTAATTTAGAAAACTATTAGTTTATCTATAAACTAATATTATAATTTATAGAAAAATCTGTAATAAATACGGAAGTTTCTTTATGGCACATATTATTAAATTTCTTTGTTTAAACTTCCATATATTTTGACGTTTACATATTTTATACAAAAATATGTTGATATTCCATTTTTCTTTTTTCGTATATGTTAAATAGAAAAATGGAATATCAACATATATTTTATAATTTATACGTATATGTTGATATTCTATTTTTCTTTTGACTTCCATTTTTTAATCTATGAGTTTCTTACATATATTAATGTTGCTTTGATATGTTTTTCATTCTTACATTTTTTCTTAACACAAATCCTAGCAATGACTACTCATCTTAAAAGTGTTACGAAATTAACCATGATAGATCAAATAAGAAAAGGTTTATGTGAGTACAGAAGACACCATATCACAAGCACTCAAAAGATCTGAAATTGTGACTTGAAGAAAATTTTCATTTAAAAGTTAGTCAAGGTACAATCTCAAACGATCAGTTGAATATCTTTCTGCAACTCTGGAAACCAGAAATAAAATCAAGCGTCACAAACCTATAAAATATCTAGAAATGGAAAAACTTCTTTTTGAGTGGTTTTCCAATACAAAGACCGAGTGAATATGACGGGAGAACTAATTTCAGAGAAGGCAAAATAGACAATGAAACTTACCCTCAAGATGATGTGTAACACAAAATTTCTCAAGGTTGGCTTGAAAAATTCAAGTTACGACATGGTATAAAATCATTTCGTCGTTTTGGAGAAAGCAGTTCAGTCGATGTGCAAGACATGGAGAAGAAATTATACGCTATACAGGAAAAAATAGATAAGTTCTCTATGAATGATGTTTTTAATATGGATGAAACTGGTTTGTTTTACAGATTACAAGCTGATCATTCTCTTGCTACAGAACAACTTGAAGGAAAAAAGCAAGACAAAGAAAGACTAACAATTGTTATTTCTTGCAATGAAGAGGGGTCTAAAAAAATTCCTTTATGGATCATTGGAAAATTTGCAAAGTCACATTGTTTCAAGAATGTGAACATGAATAGCTTGAATTGTCATTATCATGTTAACAAAAGAGCTTGGATGACAGGTATGATTTTTGAAGAATATGTTCGTTGGTTTGATCAGATCATGCATGGTAAAAGAGTTTTGTTAGTGGTAGATAATTGTTCAGCACATGCGCGTAATATTGAAGGATTACGTAATGTTGAACTATTCTTCTTACCACCCAACATGACATCAAAAATTTAACCTTGTGATGTTAGAATAATAAGAGCTTTTAAGATGCACTACCAAAGGAGATTTTACAGTGAGATTGTAGAAGGTTACGAGTTGGGACAGCCGCATCCAAATAAGATCAATGTTTTAAATGCTATCAATTTTGTAGTATCGGCTTGGACAATTAATGTTCGTCAAGAGACAGTAGCAAATAGTTTTCAACATTGCAAAATTCGTTCAAAGGAAGTTTTATGAGGAATTGAAGAAGATGAATCAACTTGTGATAATGTTATTGATGAACTGGAAGGTCTGATTAATAATCTTGGTTATCAAAATAAAATGGATCTCAATAGTCTACTTGACTATCCGGGTGAAAATAATACATGTTCAGAAATTCAGACTTTAGAAGAAATTTTGGCTTCTGTAATTAATGATGATGAAAAAGTCGAAGATGATGAATTTTTAGAACCAGTTACACGTCATGAAGCAATCATCACGTCTAGAACTCTTCAAAAAATTTTGATGCAGATCGAAAAGACAAAATCAGAAGTTTTAGAAGCAATAAGGAAAATCAAAGATGGGCTCCAACGAGATTCCAACTTCAAAAAAAAGACAAACAACTCTAGAATCATATTTTACTAAATTATCTTAAGAATAATTATGTAGGTCTAATATTTACAATTATTAATGTATGATATTATTGGGACTATATTTCTACATAGGAGTTTCAAAATAATTATTATCTTATTAATTTATTAAATTTGATCAAATTTTACATTGACCCGACTTGAGACCCGAAAATTTTATTAATTTATAGAGGTTATTAATTTATCGAGTATTAATTTATGGAAGTTCTATTATAAATGTTAGAGAACACTCTATTGGACTACTGTTGTGAGATCTCTACAAAATTATTATACGAATGTTATGAGAGCTTTTCATTACGATTACGACTATATAATTTAATCTTTTGATCTGAGTTTATTAAAAAAGTTTAACTACTTATGGAGTAGTTCAGTTCGTTCTTATCAAAAGTCAACTGTCAAAGATGCTATGAAATTTGTAAGAAAAATAATTGGAACAAGATGTATTTTGTTCCTCCTATCTCTTGCTTATCGAATATCTAAATTTTTTAGATAATCGTACTCGAACAAGATGAATGGCAATCGTTTGTTTAAATTTGTATGAATCAGAATTCGATATAAGTGATCTAGCCTCATAAGGATGACACAACTTTTTGCTATATGATGGGATCAAGATATACAAGCCAAGAGATTGTGTATGATTACAATACAAGTGGGAGAGTAAAAGTAGGAAATTTAAAAATCGTATAAATTTATACAAGTTTTGAATATCGTATAATATTAGGTGGTTATATAATGTTTTGTTGGAATCATTTATGAGGTATAGATTGAAAATCTATTGCTTATATTATATGATCTTGCTCTTATATTATGGAAAATGCTTCTTGCTCTTAAGCCTCTTGCAGCTCGGTTCATCTAATGCAAAATTGGAGATGGGAAAAAAGCCAGCTTTTGGTTCGACAGATGGTTAAATTCTACTCCTTTGATACAACACTTTGATAACTCTGTCCCTTCTCACCTTGGTATCCATAAATCAGTTACAGTTTCTCAGATGGTTTCTGGCTCATAATGGAAATTACCGCCGGAGCGTTGGCGAATTGCTGGAGCAGGTCTGTTAAGGGAACTCTTACAGGATATTGCTACTCCTCTACCTAATGCTGAGTCCGACTGTTATCTATAGCAAACAGATTCCATTCCTAGTCGCAAATTCTCTTCGCATAAAACATGGCAGCAAGTTAGATACTTTGAGCCAAAGAAGACTTGGTTTTCTTCAGTATGGTTTAGATCATCTGTCCCTAAAACACTCCTTTACGTTTTGGACAGCTGATCTAAACAGACTCCTTTACGTTTTGGACAGCTGATCTAAACAGACTCCTAGTGAGATCAAGGTTAGTAAATTGGGGGACTTAACATCACCAATACTTGTTGTGTGTGTAGTAACTTTGAAGAAACTACAGATCATTTGGTGATCATCTAGGTTCCTTAATAATTTTTGAGTATGCCCTTATCCCCTTTAGATATAACTAATTCTTAACAAATTTACTTTATATTATCTAAAATACCAAAGATAATATTGGTTGTTTAATCAAGAATATGATGATCAAAAGAATTTGACTTGTCCCACAAACCACGATTCCTGCGGTCTCTCTGTATCTATAAATATCTTTAACATAAACTATTTTTCGTTTTCTGTGTAATGTGTACCCAAAAAAGAAGAAAAAAATAAATAATTTAATCGTTGTTGTGTTTTACAGCCCATGACAATATGCAACTAATGGAATCAAACTTTTAGAATCACGTTTTAGATTTATATACAGGTTCTTCCGGTTAGGCTAGTAGATTACGAACGTTGTAGTAATCGTAAGCAAAATCTTCTGGAATTCATAAACTAACTCCCACAAAAAAAAACTCTAAAAAACACAGTCAAGAGAGAAAATTCTCTATTTTATTCGTCCACAATGATTGATGAGCTTGGTCTGATTTTTGCCAAGAGCATGAGATTTGCACAATTTATTTCTCAGAGACACCAATCTCGTAGTCAAAGCTGCAATTCTTCTGCAACAAGAGCAAGTGAAAGTCACTGGCTTTATCTTCTAACCCGATATCTCGAAAACCATTCAAGACCCTCGAGCAAGCAGAAGCATCAAACTCTGTTGTTTTAGACTCTTTCCACTGATCAATAACTTCTCCGGCTTCTTTCAAATGACCAAGCATTAGATAAGATGACAAAACACATATGTAGCTTCTGCTGCTCAATTTCTGGTTAGTGTTTCCCAGAGACTTCCAAATCTGATCTATCATATCCTTGTTCCCCAATCCAGTGTGTAGAATCATAAGGAAGTCATATGTGATCCACTCTCTTTGCGAAATAGATTTCTCAGCTTCAACGGGTGAGGTAGACTCTGCATTAGCTAGCCTACTACTATTTACGTATATGGTAGTCAGATCAGCATATCGAGCCCAACCCTCGTTGGAACAAGCATCACGCCTCATCTCTTCAAGAATCTTTCTGAGCTCACCAATGTTGAAAGTTGCAGCACATGAACTTAGCCACAGATTGTAAGTAAATATATCTGGAGAAACCTTTTTCTGCTTTAGCACTTCGATAACCTCGGATACTTTCTCAACTTGCCCAACTGACATGAATAAAGTCATCATCTCGTTGTATGTGATGGCACTGAATGTGAGACTATCAGTCTCTATGATTCTCTTGAAAATGGCCTCGGCTCGTTCAGTTTGTTTGGAGCCAGCAAAAGCATGAAGGAGAGAAGTATAGGTCTCAGTTGTCTTTGAATCTGGACGCAAACCCTCAAAGTAGCGTTCTGCTGCATCGATCCCAAAAACTTTTGAAATCAGATCTATGCGAGACGCATAATCAGCATCTGAGATCTTAGATTCTTCATGTTGAACCATCCACTCTGTAATCTGTTAAAAATGCTGGGATTAGCTCCCAGAACGATGCACAGCAATTTCAATTTGTTCATAAACACACATACTAATCATATTTGTAGAAGATTTGTCTGGACTACCAGCAATGCAGATTTACAGAAAAGTTCACGCCAAGGACACAAAGTAAACAATCTATAAACTAGGAGCTACAAATCCCAATGAATTCCAAAAACTCCATTTAAAGGAGATGATCGACGGTAGTACCTCGAGAGCGTGTTTGTAACGCCGAGTTCTCCTAAGTTCTCTGGAGATCTCTCGAAGTTCATTGACCGTAATCTGATTCCCTTCTCCAACCCATTTCTCGAGAACAGTAGCTGCGCTCCGCTTAGGAAGTCTCAATCTAAATATCCGGCTCCTCAGATCGTCTTTCTCCTCCGATTCCTCAACGAGCGAGTCTCCGATTGCCGTACCAGAACTGAACGCTTTAGAGAAAAGCGAAGATTCGGCGTTCCGAGTGAAATTGCTTCTGACAGAACCATTCGTCGTCAATCGGCTAAATTCAAAAAGAAAAAATAGACAAACAAAAAAAACGCAAATCAATTTTATCTGAAAAGAAATACGAAATCAGTAGGAGACAAAGAGAGGAAAGATAGAGACTCACCATCGAAGACTTTGGAAGAGCGAACGAGTCGGAGTCGCCATGGATTCTCAGTTCATGTAACCAGAAGATCTAAAAAAGACGATCACTTACTTCGAAAAAGAAAACATTGTCCAAATGCTGGTAATAAATAATTGACAGGCCCATTAAAATCGGCCCATTAGCTCCAATAACCGGACGGAGAATCCATAGATGTGGCAATCCGAAGAGATGATGAGCTGTTTCTTTCTTTTTCTGAATATTTAAAATTGACTCGGCATTTTCTCGAATAAATTACAGTATCAAACTTATTTTAGATAATTAATAAAAATTATGATATATTGATAATGGTACATCGACGGAGACTCAGAGTATCAATACTCTTGCTACATATGTAACGAAAATAAGTAGAAATTAAATAAAATGAATAAATAATTGAAGAAAGAAAAAAAGGTGATTCCATCGGGAAAGCTTTTATCGTAGATCGAGAGAGCCTACATAGCGAAAACAGCAGCGCATAGCAAAACGGCGACGGATCCACCAAAAACTGCGTATCTGTTGGAAACTGCGTTTCCCACTACTGGACCAGGAGCTTGTGCAGGCGAATCAAAGATCGAAGACGGTGGCAATGCTGCTGGAGAATCTACGGAAGGAGAAACTGACGGAGAAGACACCGGAGAGATAACTCGCCTTCCTCCACGGCTTAATGGAGCTTTAGCTGGGGATTGAGCCACTACGGAAGATACTAAGAGAGCGGAGAGAACGAGAAACCCTAGGATTTTTGAGATCGACATAGCGAATTTAAGTGAGAGAGATCTGAAGTAGTTGTTTACGCTCGAGTATTTTCTGAGTTGGTGATGAAGAAGACTACGGTTCATAGTGTTTATATACGGGAAAGTGGGGTCCACTATCTTACGAGCGCGTTAAACCTGCGTCGTTGATTTAGAAAAAGGGAAACGAGAATAATCCGACGGTGCTGTTTTAACTAGACACAAAATGTGAACTGTCTAGTGGGGACAGCTAATGAACGCGGTCGGATCATCCTTAAGCTACGGCCATAACGGCTCGTTGATTGTATATCTACACGTGTCGTTCAGAAAGAACAAATATGGCCGTTGTGAGATTCACTTTTCCTTTTAACTTTTTTTTCTCTTTTGAGGAGAAGAAGAAATATTTGATTTACGTCCGCTTATGGAAACTGGGCTTTGGTTCTGACCCCAAAAAAATATAAACTGGGCTTGGTTTAAGGCTATGGATGTTTGGTAGAACTGGGCTGAGCTTGGTTTAAGGCTTGGATGATTAGGTTGGTTATAAGGAGGCCTCGAGAAGGATAACAGAATACAGATTATATTTGGCCAATGGATAGGAATCAGTGGATTGTGGGCAACTCCTTGTATGATTAAGTGATAGGTACAAAAACACAAATAATTTTGTAAGAAAGAATGATCAAAAATATTTCTAAGAGTAACAAATGCTAGATTTACAAGTATAGACCAAGAGTTTTTCATATAGTATTGAAATTTATTTTACTATCCCAAGGAAAACAGGGTACTACGTCTACTATATCTTCGAGTATTCACTGCAAGACTCGAGCTCCTATCAAATCAACAAGTTTGTAATTTCAAACCTTGTGTATATGTTACATTCATGCTAAATTTGTAGAGGAGTATTGAAGCACATCCAAATTTCCACTCAAATAGAAGAGTGTATAAACTTATATAGATTAAGGTTTCTAAAAAAATTAAATTAGTATAAATCTATATTTTGTAAGAACGATAATCTAACTTTGAAGGCTTGTGATCTCCCCTTTTTGTTCATATTATGAATATATCCAAATCTATTTTACATTGGTGCTCTTCTTTTTAAGCTTTCCTATTACTTTATTACACTAATAAAGCTCCTTAATGAGCTATTTCAATTTCTAGCTTTTCTAGATTAAACATTTTTTTGCTTTAGAAATCTCAACAACAACATCTATTCAATCTAAGCAGAGAGAAAGTAAAGTGAATCTAGTTTACTTCTCTGCCTAAAATATTGGGAGGAAAATGATCCTTAGTGACTGCTACAAAAAGGATCATACGGGGAGTTACTATCATGTGTTTCTATATTCGAACTTCTGAAATCTAGTGACACCTTTGAACTCTTTAGATTCAATCTTGAAGCTTACAAACCCTTACAATTTTTTTGTTGAATCATTTGGCTCAAATGATTTAATAGTTATAATGTACTAGTATCGTTTAACAAATAAGATAAAGTGGGCTAAAAGTTGGAAATGGTTTGAAATAAAGAAGAGTGTCGGCAAAGAATCACGAAAAAAGCTTGGGACATAAATCATGGGACGGTGCAATATATTTGGATGTGTAGTCCAAGTTTTTTTTTTATGGGGTTTAGAGTTGTTACCAACTCTTAAAGCATGGAATTCTTACTGAAAGAATAACAATAGTTGTAAGTGGAAAATCCATAAAAACATTTTTATTGTAGCGACTTCATTGATAGCTTACTGCTTTCACTCTCACCCATCGAGTCCACAAGAACTCAACCAACCCACTGAGATCAATATTTAAGAATTTATGGAACTATTTAATACACGAGTTACTCTAAAAGTGGGATTGGTAGGAAGCTAGATAATAAAAACAAAATCAATATTTTCCCCCCCATTTCACGATAAATACATTGTTTATTAAAGCAACACACCAATACCTATAAAGTATATAAGCTATAGCTTTTATTAAAAGTTATAAAGTGATTCTATATGTTCTTTTATCCCCCAAGTCCCAACATCACTCCTTTATTCTCTATCCTCCTTTCCATTATTCTATTTATACTTTTTTAACAATCAAAACATCTATAAAATTCAATTAAAAAATAGAAGTCTTTCAACGTTTCATTCATAAATTGAAGTTTTGCTATGAACAAATATCATGTCCAGTCTCTTTACAATGGATCCACTATGTGAAAATTTTTAAAATGGTGGATTTCCAAACGATTTGTTAGCATTTCTAGCATACTTTAAAGAATTTGCAGGATTAAAAAGCTTTTTCAATTTTTCAAATTTTCTCGTCCAAAATATTAGAAACTTTACTTATAATTCTTCTTTTATAAACACCTTTTTCAATCATAATGGACTTACTTTTATATTAATAAAATTTGAAGTTTGACAAAAAAAATCAAACCTTCCAAACTTGAAATTATAATAAATATATAACCACTTAATTAAAAAAATACTCTCTCTGTTATTTAATACTCTTTTAAAGATTTCACACATATTAAAAAATAATTTGCAATGTCTTATTTATTTTTATTTATTGTTAGAAATTTTTTAAAAAAAAATATTAAAAATAAACAAGGATAAAATAAAAAATATTAACTCATATATGCATTGGGACTGAAAACATTATTTTTTGGAAATAATTTTTTTTTTCCAAAGACATCAACTAGTTAGAAAGTAAGGGAATATATCTTATCCTGTATATATAAATTCAAAGCATAGTTAAATTTCAATGTGTGTTCCACTTATCTAAAAAGTTTGATTCCTTTAATTAAATTACAAATCAATTTTATTAAAAGTAGAAATATGAAACAATCTTCACATATTTCCAAGATAGAATT
>JAKUCM010006196.1:0-20392 GCA_023374145.1 Lepidium sativum
GTAACAGACGTAAATGGAAACCTGACGTATTCTAAGTTTGACCCGTTTATTCTATCATGTCAGGCAGAACAAGTGTGTTTTATACCATATCCTCGTATAAGGCAAAGGCGTGAGAAGTGGTTTTCTGTTATAAAAGTGAATCCTAGAGGTCGTATAATGATAGAAGCTGATGATGTTGTCATGCAACAAGAAAGATCATCAGAACTTGCTGTAGCTGTTGAGTCGACGGAACAAATCATACATGCAGAACAAGAAGTAGAAGACGTTGTCCCTTATACTACAACAGAAGAGCTTGAAGATTCTGATGAGTTCAATGAATCTGAGGAAGACACAGAAGAAGAGGAAGACACCGTTGAAGAATAATTGAAATTTAAATAAGATTTCAGACCTACTATCTCATTGTAGTTGTTAAACCGAACATTTATTTGTTTAAATTATTTTTTACAAATATGCTAGACTCCTGCAATAACATTGCGACACCACATTTTGCTACACCCTTGCTATGTAGCATACGAAACATTGCAATTCCGTAGCAAGATCCCCTATAAATAACCCTCCAATGCAATTCATTTTCACAACTTACCTTTTACGCATAATGACTTGTGAGGCCCCTACCTTCGTCTGGAAAATCCCGCAAAATTACATTTCTACTATTTTACGGGAAATGACATAAGACGAAGGCAGGGGCCTCATAAATATTTATTTGTAGAAGAAAAAACCGTAAAAGGTCTCCGAACCTTTTATTTTTTAAAAATAAAAATTTGCTATGCCCTTGCGAGAGCTCGGGTCTGGATCTCGCAAAGGAGTTGCAAAAATTGCTACTCTCTTGCGACATCCGGACCTAGACGTCGCAAGGGTATAGCAAATTTAAAAAATTTAAAAAATTGCTACAACCTTGCGACATCCCGGGTCCGGACGTCGCAAGGGTGTAGCTGAATTTCAAATTTCAAATTTGCTACTCGCTTGCGACATCCCGGGTCCGGATGTCGCAAGCGAGTAGCAAGTTTTCAAAATTTTAAACTTGCTACACGCTTGCGACGTCCCGCGTCCGGGTGTCGCAAGGATGTAGCAACACTTGCTACATCCTTGCGACATCCGGACGCGGGACGTCGCAAGCTTGTAGCAATAGATGGAAATCAGTGGGACGTCGCAAGGCCATCGCGTGCCTTGCGAGTCTCTTGCGACGGCCCGCGGATTAAAACCAAAAACGACTTCTTCTTCCCCGATTCTTCCTCTTTCTTCTTCTATTTTTCTTCTCTTCCGGCGACTCCCTTGCGAATCCGACACCTCCGCCTCCTCCGCCGGTCCTCCAACGCCTCCAACGCCTCCGAATTCGACACTCTCTTCTCCCTTCTTCCTCTCTTTCTCTCTCTCCCTCTCTCGCTCTCTCTCTCTCTCTCTCTCTCTCTCTCTCTCGCTCTCTCCTCTCCCCGCCGCTGTCTCCCTCTCGCCGTCTCGCCGCCGGAACTGACCGCCGGAGGTCTCGCCATCTCCTCCTTCTCCCTCCTCCTCGCCATTCATTGTGAGCAATTTTTTTTTTTCGTCAAATTTTTAAATTTTAGATCTAGGATGCAATTAGTTAGATCTAGGTATGAAATTTTAGATTTAGGCTCCCATAAGTCGGATCTAGTTATGGAATTTTTTTGGAAATTTTTAGGAATTTTTTCGGAATTTTCCCGGAATTTTTAGGAATTTTCGGAACTTTTCGAAATTTTCGGAATTTTCGGAATTTTTAGGAAGTTTCGGAATTTTTCGTATTTTATTAGATAATTTTTAGAAATTTTTAGATAATTATTAGGGATTTTTCGGTATTTTTAGGAATTTTCGAAATTTTAGGAATTTTCGGAATTTTGCGGAATTTTCGGAATTTTCGGAATTTTTAGGAAGTTTCGGAATTTTTCGTATTTTATTAGATAATTTTTAGAAATTTTTAGATAATTATTAGGGATTTTTCGGTATTTTTAGGAATTTTCGAAATTTTAGGAATTTTCGGAATTTTGCGGAATTTTCGGAAATTCTCCAAATTTATTAGATAATTATCGGATTTAGGTAACTGTGTTACAATTATCGGATTTAATTATCTGATTTGTTTTTCAAATTTTTTTCCGTGCCAGATGTCTAGATCTCATAATCCATACACGCGATATCTATCGGATGTCGGTGAGCAACCTCCGGCGACTCCTGCATCGGGTTCTAGATCGGTTCCACCGACCCCTTGTGGCAGTTATGGATCTCTCCCGGGGTTTTCCCCTGTTGCTGATACTGGTCATGGAGGTCCCGGTCAGCAACAGTACCTGACACCAGACGCTACTGCGGGGATGACAATCGAGGACATCCTGTCAGATCCGGTGCACAAATTTCTCCCTAATCTTCATCCTAACCGTCCACCGGGGACTTTGTGGTAATATATTTTATTTTTATTTTACAAATTTTGTTATTTATTGTTCGTAATTTTATAATATATAAAAATAAACTAACGTAGGTTTGATGACGACGGAGATTTGCCTACGGCGGTTCGGGAAATATTTGAACGAGATTTCCAGGAACCGCATGCTAATTTTAGCCAAACTCCTATCCACATCATCGACAGATGGTTCAGAACGTTTGCGGTAAGAAAATTTCATTATTTTATTTTTTCGTTTATAAGAATTTTACACTTTCATTCTTATAATTTGACATTATTTTTTGTAGCAACGTTTTCACTGGGAAGTTTCTATTACCGGTCTAGTCCGGAAAGAGTTCGAGGCGGTCTTGCGTAGACGGATGAACGATCAGGTGGGTCGTTGGAAGAGTAAGTGGAAGAAGAAGGGCAACGAGGCAATGCCACAGTGGTTCAAAGATTCAGTCTGGGAAGGCTTGATTCGCTACTGGGAGGATCCTAAGTCTCAGAAGAAAAGCGCAAGCTGTCGAGCAGCTCGGTTAGCTGACCCTGATGGGACCGGTCCCCACAAACATTGCTCGGGCAGAACCTCGTTCAAAGCTCGGGCCCGCAAACTGGTAAACTTTTTTACATATAATTTACATTAATTTAAACAATTATTGTTTTAATTTACAATTTCACAGCAAGAGGAATCGGGGGACACGCACCCTGATATCCTAGGCACTCTGTACATCACCAAGCGGAACAAGGCCGGAGAATTTGTTGACAAAAAATCCGAGAAGCTCTACGACGACGTCACTGCGAAGTTGCAGGAATTGACTCAAGAGGGCGGTGATGAGAGCTCAGCATCCGGGGGATTATCTACGGCGCAAAAGAACCAGATCTACACCGAGGTAAACTACATTTTAAATTTTTCTTCTTACTTATATTTTTGCTAAATTTAACTAACTTAATATTGTTATTCTTTTATTAGATCGCTCCCCGTAAAAAAGGGAGAATATTTGGAACAGGTTCTCTTGGGTCCAAGATTGAGCAATGTATCTCACCAGAAGGATTCTCGCAGTCATCCGCGACAACCAGTGACCTGCGGCAAATTGTCGACCGTCAGACCCAAGAGTTGGATCGGACTAACACCGAACTTGCCAAAGCTAAGAAGAAAATCACGACCTATGATCGTTTGTGGTCTATACTCGCCAAGAAGGATCCAGAGCTAGCAGACGCATTTGCCGAGATCAATGCTGAAGACGAAGACACCGGATCCGGGTCGGGAAATTTAGATCGCTCGGACGATTTCTGAATTATAAAAAACATTTTGTAATCTTTTTTATTTAAAAATATTTTTAATTCGGAAAAAATCTTTTTAATTTTAAATTTATATTTAAATATTTAAAATATTTAAAATATTTTTTTTATTTTAAATAAATTATAAACGGCGTCGCAAGGACGTAGCAGGTAGTTCTCTCGCAAGGTAGTCGCAGGTCGCGCCCTTGCAAGGGAGTCGCAGGACGCGCCCTTGCAAGGGTGTCGCAGGACGCGCCCTTGCAAGGTTGTCGCAGGACGTACCCTCGCAAGGGTGTCGCAGGTCGCGCCCTCGTAAGGGTGTCGCAGGACGTTCCCTTGCAAGGGTGTCGCAGGGTGCGCCCTTGCAAGGGTGTCGCAGGTCTCGCTCCCGCAAAGACGTCGCAGACACTGCTAGGCGTTTGCGACACCGACTTATGCTAGGCGTTTGCGACATATTATTTCCCTCGCAGACCTTGCGACGTCCATGCTACGTATCTATGTTTGCGACACGCAAATTGCGACATATAAGTGGCCATCGCAAGGGCGTTTCTTTTTGCCCATTGCGACAGCCTTGCAAGGGATTTTGCCATCGCAAAAGGCGTGTTTTCTTGTAGTGAGTTGGTCTCATATTGTTCTTAAACCTTGCTGCTGATGCGAGTTCTTGTACAGATTATGAGATTTAGGCTGTTAAGTTAACAATATCAGTGAGTAAGGAGACTGTAGTCATCAGTGAAAGCATTTGAAGAGGCTCAACATCTTTTAAGATTCCTGACTTTAGTAATGTAGAAAGATCTTTGCAGGCAGTTTGTGAATTAAAGATGTGGATATCAGAAGAAGATGATTTGATCATTTTTTTGAGTGAAATGGTCATCTCTTTCAATGATTTTCCTGACTCTAAGCTCATTCTTCTTATTGGTTTTTCTAGTTTCTCTTTTACGTCCATTGGGATCTAATAGAAAAAGAAGAGATAAATAAAAGGGTTTAGAAGAAACTTATATGCATAAAATCCATATAATCAAGACACTACTAGTTTACCAGGAGAACTAAGACCTCATTCTATATTTTCCAATAATAAAGTTAAAGATCTAGAGTCCCGATATAGAAGTTATAAACCTATATATCCCCAGAACAATATTTCGAGACCTAAACCCCATTATTCTAACTAAAATTACTAAAGCAATTTAAACCAACATAAATGGAGTTTTAGATCTCGTTTATTATTTCTTAGGGATATATAGATTTTGAACTTTTATTTTGTGGGGTATTTATGGTGCTATATGATAGTTTTCATGCGGAAATAAATTGTTATCCCACTGTATAAATATAGATCAAGAATTTCATTATCATACTCTTTTGTGAATTTATTTACCAAATGTTATTTGAAATGAAAAAGCATATCAAAAATTTAGAAAACCTGTAAATCTGAGTTGATGTATGAACTCAAGGCATCAATCCTATAAGCACACTGCCGGAGTAATGCAGCCACGACAATATATTGTTTCCATGGATGCCTAAACCTAAACAGGCCATGGGGTGGTTCCCATTCTGCAAATGTAGCCTAAACGCAATAGACAAATATGATCAGTATACAAAATTTTAATCCAAATTATTTAAAAGTGGTATGAGTATATAATTGAAAGTGAAAGGGAGAGAGAATGAAGAGAGAGTACAGTCCAAAGTTTCTTCTTAGCTTTTTGAGTCAAGAACTCTTTTATATTTTTCAAGATTCTTTCTCCTATTTTCCACCACTTTGTAGCCCCTTATCCTCTCTCCTCTCCATATATTCATCTCCAAAATCTGACAGTTACCGGTATGCAAAGTTCGATTTATTGTCAAACCTTAAAGTGAACCCTAAATTCTATTATGTTGGACTATAGGTGGAGTTAAACTTTGGTGTAAAACATATTAATATTTACCATTTGACCGAACAAAAATTAAAAATGTATTTAAAATCGAATATAAACATTTTTTCTTGTGAAAGTATCACCCAATATTTAGAAAATTTAATAACTTATTAGAAGACTTTCCGAAATCACTTGTAAGAATTAACTAAGCCATGTATAGCAATATTTCAAAAAGATCAATAATGTATTTTTGGAAAGTAAAAAGAGAAACGTTTGTTTAGTGCTTCTTCCATTTTATGTTAAATAATATTTTAGAGAATTTATTTTTGCTCTGATATTTTCGATTTCTAATGTAAATGTTTTTACATTTTAATCTGTTTTGACTATTTTTTATTATACATTAATTTCTAATTGGTTGAATGATTATTAAATAACTAAAAGTTATATTTTAAATTGAGAAAATCAAAATTAAATAATTTCGTAAAAATCTTAAACCTCCTCTGTTACATCTATTACGAAAGAGATGGACTAGTATTTTGAGGTATTAATGTGTAGTGAACCTAATCAAGAGAAAGAGAAAATAAGAACCTTGAAGGAAGTGGGAGAGACTTTCAAAGTTAGAGGCAATGAGAGAATGAAGATCTTGTCCAGCCCAGACAGGACATACAAAGACAGAGATAAGCACACAACTTAGACCTCCAATTAACACTGTCGATAATCTGCTTTCTGTCAAATCCAATATCTCTTCGTCTCTAAACCCCGACAATGATATCAGTGCCAACGTCAATATGAATATCTCTTCTTCACTCGTGGGAAGAACCTCACAAACGTCGCTAACGCAGCTGCACATTTATATGACCTTTTAATCTTAAACATACATATATAGATCTATGCAAATATATCGGTGTTATCTAGTGATGTTTGTAGAAGAGACTATATGTATGTGTTTTAGTTTCCAACACGAAAAGATTATGTATGGACGAAATAAGAAATTTGTATGAGAAGTTATGAGTTTTTTATTTATTTTTTGGTAACCGAGAGGTTTCGGCTTCTAGGGAAACGCCAACTCCGACCAGCGGAATCTCCGACACAAAAGGTCAACGCATCATTGCTCTCAAAGATCGGGGAAGTCCATATGAATGTCTTTGACCCCTTGGACCTTTGGTACCAAGTTTAAGCCACTAACCCATATCACTTAGTAAGTTATGAGGTTTGTACCTAAAACAAAGACCAACAAGACCAAAAAGAATGGGTTCTACTATTCGACCAGACAGTCTTGCTACTTGATGAGCTCCAATTCCTAGTCCTCTACTTAGTCCTTTCCAAGTGTGGCTCCTAAATACACACCAAAACCAAAGTTTGATACCAATTTATGACAACTGAAACATTTAAGATGAATGTGGTGAGAAGACGAACCCACAGAGAATTCAAAGACAACAACAACGGTCATAACAGCCCACATAGCATTGATACCGAAGTAATCAGTAAAAGGACCAAAAGGTTGGTAATAGTAAAAGGAAGAGACCAAGACAAGAGCGAGTTCAACTTTAAAAGCATGTATAATTCTTCTCGGATCTTCATCTGCTACTCTCATCCCTTCTCTCATTATCACTCCCACTTTCTCCATCACCACTCAGCTCTTAAGTGTTTCTGATTCTCTAGTCACTTTTTCAGAATGAGACTAAGGACTAACTTGTTGTTTTCTCGTACATGGATCGATGTTATTTGTATAGACCAAGAAAGACTCGTGTTTGGGACTCCTGAAATGTTATTATATGTATATAAAGAAAAAGAATATTAGTGGTGGGTTGCATTTCGAAATGTGAGGTTTAAGGGGTTAAGTAAAGAAATGGAAAATGATAAATGTGATTAATTTAAATTGATCGAACCTAGACCAGTAAGTTGAAGTACTAGTTAAGCCCTCCCCTCTCTTGGACTCTTGCATGCGTTTTTTGTGCTTAGCTGGATTACTTAGATGAGCTCGTTGAAATTAAGTTATAAGTAGTGTTTTTCTCAGTCAACGATCAGGATCTAATCCATAGCTTAAAATGCACTTTTTTAAAATTTATAGTTATTTGTAATGGAACGAGGTCAAATCTCAATGTCAGAGTCATTAGCTAGGTCATCTAAACTATCTAATCGAGAAGAGTTCGGCAAAATTTAATTTATATTTTTTTGTTAACAATTAAATTGATAAGATTCGTTCTATAACGTAAATATTCCAATTAGAGATGGATAAAATTTAAATCAACCCCGTATTAAGTTATAACAGCTTAAGAAATAGGAACAAGACAACTAATGGTACTCTGTTTTTTGGTTACCATTACTTCAGCTAAACTAGATGCTATAGATGACTAGATTGTTGATTAAAAATTGGCAAAAAATGATTTATGTTTTCCTTTTTCGGCAGAAATAACCTCCGTAAGCATCTCAGATACGTATACATAGTATTTTTTTCTCTCGAGCTTAAGCAATTCAGTAGCCAGGAAAAAAATTCGTACCATGATATCAACACAAACATTACAAAGTATGAACTGATAATAATATTAAATACACGAAAGCTCCCAATGTCACTATGATACACAATTAAGTAAAAAAAAAGGAAAAAAAAAAGACAACAAGACCAGTCCCAAGCTAATCACCATTACCATTCTAGGAACTCATATCCACTCGCCAAGAAACTATACCACAAACGAAAACGAGAGTGTAATCAATCGAAGATGAAAAATATAAAATTTAAAAAGGCAAAGACTCAATAATTATGAAAGAGAGGACACTAAAGCCCGGACCAATAAACTCAACAAATATATCACTACTAAACCACCACCAAAACTGACATCTCTAACCTTTAATCTCAAATTACATACCCCCCTGATATCTCCAAGCCTCATTGTTTCCTCGTCTATTGCTTATCTTCTTCTGTACATTACATGAGCCTTACCAGGAGGCAGATGATACACTTGTTTGGGAGCGGTACGTATTGTGCCCCTTTGTCTTACAACCTCACATCCAAGCCAGAGAACCTCCTCGGTCATTTGAATTTTGTGGGCGTCCTCTAGTTGGTGTCGCTGGTCTATTTGCATTTAGCTCCTGCAAAACGCGACTGCTATGCTAAGTACCAATTTTACAAGTCAAGATATGGACTATGATTCAGTTAAGAAGTGAAACATTAGGAACCTGCATCCATGTGTCTGAGAGAGATCTTTCTGGTGAAGTTTCGGGTGAAGTCAGTGCTGGAGGTAATGGATGAATGAGCTTAGGAACCACTACAAGATCTCTCCCTAATACCAATATAGCCCCAGCATTGTTCGCAGTACCTGAGAGGTTTAGTGTAAGAATATTAACAACACATAAATAATCCCATCAAACAATAATCAGATTATGGCACTAGTGAGTCCATGCACATACCACAATAATTTGTAGCGGAAAAGAGCGTTATCAAATGCCCTTGCGCAAAACGTTCAAATCCATCCATTACGCATTCGTGTGCTCGTACAATCAACTGAAGATCATTGTTGTTGCAAAACTCCATAACACGGTCAGGCTGCAATTGCCAAGTCTTAGCAGTTAACACTTATTCATATGGTAAATTATCGGGAGTAAACTTCGATTATATTCCTTGGTTTCCAGAAAAATATATCATATTTTATATATCCGAAACCAAGAGTCTTATAACGTATAACACTTGCAGCTAAAGAAATTACTCACCCCAAAAGTAACCAATCCAGGACCTCTAGCATTGGGCCTTAAACCTTCAACACTGTCATTTTCCGTAGGATCCGACCTAGCGAATTCCAATTTACACAAAAAAGTAAGATTTAAGACCAAAAATTGACCAGAACAACATATAGAAGACATAGACTGACCATAATAAATCCATGAGAACAATGGAGCCGGCTTCCATTGTAATTGGACGTTGAATATTTTCTATCTGCTCTACATGATTTATAGAGCGACCAATACCCCCATGCATACAGATAATTTTCTTCTCAATCGATGCCGCCAGAGGTAGCCAATTGAATAAACGGTTTATTCGATGCCACACCCAAATCCCATCACGCTCACCCTGCAACGCAACTAAAACATCAGACAACTAAACAAGGAAACAAGACATCCAAAAGCAGAATACAGTACCATTCGCTCGATACACTCTATTCGGAAGCCAAAAAGGGCATTTATATCCGCAGCTTCATGGTTTCCCCGAATTAAGTGTACATTATGCTGGTACTCAACCTGCAGTACCAAAATTAGAACGTCAAACCTCATATAGTCAAGCAACTAGAACACCTACATCAAGTCAAAACTAGCATAATACGCTTAGAATTACCTTCAATGCTAGCAGAAGGGAAATTGTTTCTAGACTGTGTTGACCCCGATCAACATAGTCCCCTAGGAAGAGGTAATCAATGTATCTGACAATAAACAACCGAATCAGTAATGTCCCAGTAAAAATACCAAGAAGGGCCCACGACATTAATTTTAGCCATGCACTTACGATATGTCTCCAGCTGTCGAAGGTGAACCATATTCATCAAAAAGGCGCATAAGATCCCCAAACTGTCCATGTAGATCACCAAATATTTTGATAGGAGCTCTGAGCTGTAATACAGTTGGTTCACTTGCGAAGATACGTTCTGCACTATCACAAAGATCAGCTATTTCGTTGCAATCTAGGAAAAACTGGCGTCGAACAGGAGGCTTCCACCCACGAGGCTTCAGAAGATGAGCTACAACCTATTAGTGCATAGTTAGGTCACAATTCGTCAGAAATCCCGAATGGACACCTGGCCAAATTATTAAGCACATCCTTGGGCACCCAATTCCCAATTCAACAATATAGAGAATGCAAAGGAATCTTCACATATGAGTTACCAGGCGAAAAACAGCAGATAGCACACCTTTACAACAGCATTTTATAATACTTCTGATTATAATTATAACAGCAGCCAAACAATAAACTAATGCCACAAAAATAAAGAATTGAATAATAGCTCATGGTTGTACCCCTTTCATCATAAATTTTACCAAATGCATTACTGTGATTTCAAATCCACATGTAGAATCACAAAAATTTACAGCACTTCATGTGAAGGACAAATTTTTTTACCTTCTTTGGAACACTAGTGATTGAAATTTGTCGATCTAATAGTTTCCTTGCTGCTGTTGCACTTTCTGGAGTCCCATAACTGACACGCCGTCCCTCATTTTCAAATTGATCAATGGATAACTGTCTAACCATTCCACCTAAGGCGCCACCAGTTTCTGCAGCAACCACCACCTGATACAAAGGTCCAGAACCATTACTAACCAAAAAGGATTAGCGGTGAGAATGTGGGGCAGGAAATACTAGTAAATGAAAAACAAAGTGTTAAAAGTATCATGCAAGAATTAATATTTCTTCAACACAAAAAGTGTGCCACTCACGGCTCTATGGTGAAGACGAATCCTTGCAGGTGTACTCATTGATCCCATAGAATCTGGCTTGAGTAGCGAAAATGTAGATTTCCCGCTTGGTGAAGCCTCTCCACCAGAATCCCTATCTGGGAGTTCAACTTCACCATTGACCTGTCGTGCCTTAGCAGCAGCCAACGTAGCACTGATTGCCTCAGCTTCTGCTGCCGATGCTTCAACGAGATACTCCACACCCTTGCTCGTTCTCCTAAAAAGTTGTATTGGATGGTTAGTCACTAAACTCATCAGGGTGTCAACAATACAGCACAAGATAAATCATAGTTCAAGGAAGTTAGCTAACCGAGTTCCTGGAAGTAATGCATTTTCAGAGCTTATATCCGTATGCACATCACCATTTACTGGTGGTGCAACAGGGCTTCCCAATACAACAGCACCATCAGCTGTTGATTCAGATAACCTGTTCCTTTCATCCGAAAACCCATACCTTCCAGGTAATCTACCTGATGGTGAAGTTGTTGCCGCAGCTGCAGCAGCATGAGATGCAGCATATGTTGTTTCCGCAGCAGCAAGATCTTCCGCAACCAATAAGTCATCCAGTAACACCCCTAAGTATTGACAAAATAATATAGGTAAGTTGTGAAACTATAATACAGGTTAAAAGAGGAAGGGAACTAATTGTTAGAGAAAGCCAGTTTTCTTACATAATTGATGTATCTGTTATACCTCGGATACTAACGAAAAGTAATACCTAGTCAAGATAGTATAATTCTACAATATCACACACTGCCTACATGAGGCAACATTTACAGAACAATCCAACTGCATTGACTGGTTTAATCTCATTGAAAAGCATGCACCAGTAATTGTGAAATTTTAATCTGTACCAGTACATTTTTAGGTATATTAACAAAGTTCTGCCAAGCGTTTCTCGTTACCTCCACGTAAACCGCCATAAATAAATATCAAATCACCGACTGCAGCAGCTGCATGCCTACAACGTCTAGTCAGCTCAACCGAAGCATCACCACCAGCTGCATCAGCACTGTACCTGCCAGTTCTAGGACTGGTAACAACTGATTTCGTATCACACCATACACCTGCTGCAGTATCCAATACTGCACAAAGAAAACAGATGAAGTAATTAGAGAACTGTAGAAGAAATTACTGCATATTTTAGTATAAAATCATTATATACAGCTCTCATCTATGCATGAGACATATTTCAACAAAGGCCTACAGAATACTCAAAGTGGTGCACCAATTATCAAGGAACTCAAGTATATCCTCAATGTCAATCCAACAGCACAAACATCATATTGTTTCTCTTCTTTTGCTAACCTGCAACACTGGATGAATCTTCAACCATGCGTCCACCACCAAGTGCCCCACCAGACACATGAAGTCTTGCATTTACAAAGACCTATAACCCATCAAAAAAGTTATATTATTCTGATGAGGAAAGATACGAGAACCAAAGAAGAAGAAGCATCCCATACTGCTGCATGCTGATATCTGGAAGATGGTGAGACACCAGGGGCTATGGCCCATTCCCAACGCCCATCTCTGTGCTTTGCAAGTCCATATGCACTGGCCAGAGGCTATCAATTCAAATGTAGATAAAATATAGAAATTTAGCCCCTCAATCAAGCGTTCAAGATCAAAGCAGTCCACTGAGTTACAAATTCTACTTTACACAGAATTGATAACTTCTCAACTTTGATATCATGTATCAAGACATAATTGATAATAAGCTCATTCCTTGATGACAACAGAAGTTATAGATCGTAAAGCAAAAACGGAAATACAGAATTCATGCCTCTATAAGTGGCTCACTCTCTGTTTTCAAAGAGAGCATTGGGAAATACTATAACGAAGTTCTTCCACTTACCACACTGTTTGCATCCCTTCCACCACAGAGGAGAAGGAGACCATCGGAACGCGCACTTGCAGTTGCATACCTAATCACAACGTAAAAAATAGTAAAAACCCATTACTCTCCCGCAAAGCAAATCATCATAAAGACGTGTAATCAAACTTACATGCAGGGAGGTGGACCTTCCCCTTCTGGTTCCAACTTACGCCATTCATAAGGCTTGGCAGCAGTATCCAAGGCCCATACATCAGCAAGAGGACGTTTTCCTATTAATTAAGAAAATGATGTTCAGAAGCGAGGAGCTTTTAAAGCGACTATGATGCCCTAACATCAAATACTGAGAATTAGCCAACGTGGAAAACTGCTTACCATCATTACCACCAATTGCCATAAGGTACCTTTGTCCTACAAGTGCCATGACATGTCCATAACGCGGTCCTGGTCCAGGACCTTGAACAACAACCCTAAATAAAGAACACAATCTATATCAAGACAAGAAAATAGTAAAAAGAATATCAGATAGAAATAGTCATTATGGCAATTTTATTTTCAAACCTGTGCCACCGTGGCCTTTGTTGAGTGAGATCAAGAACGTGGAGGTCTTCCGCCGATAAACCAGCAGGACCAATTCCACCCTGTACCAGAAAAAGAAAAAATTTAGAACCACTTTCATAGCTGACTGAAAAATGCTCATCTTGAAGTGATAAGCTTACATCATAGCATAATATAATAGAATCTTTCTCCCCTACCTGAATAACTACCATGGTCCCAACTGCAGTTGCAACATGTGCAGCCCTCGGGGTTGGTGGTTCTCCGAAGGGAGTAAGCCTGTAGCAGCCTTTGAATTAATAAACTGGTATCCATAGTTTAGAATAGGGAAGGAACTCATGCAATTTCCATAACCAGGATAGTGTTACATTATGAAAACCCAAAGAAAATTCACATTTCATTCTCACCTAGTCCACTTATTAGAAAGTACATCATAACAATGAACATCGGCAGTTGCACCAGCTAGCCCTGCACAGCAAGAATATGGAATCTATCAGCAAACTAATGCGATTAGTGATCTATTCCTCCACAGCCAAAAATGAATCTTGCTACTACACCCAAGCTATTGGCTCTAAGATGCCACATGACAAAATATTCAAAGCAATGAAAAATGAGAAATACTTTCACCTCACGAGCTTAGCTTCATTAGAAATTATAAATGGCAGTAGAAAGATGACGAATTGAAGTCTAGCAACTAAAACTTGGACGGAAAAATTAGATTAGGATATAATTTAAAGAAGGGTGAAAAATTGGGGAGATCTATACTTCAAAAGCTGGCAAAATCATGTACTGGAAAATTCATGATATAAGAAAGTCGGCTAAATATTGAAGTTCTGACACCACCAGCTAATTAACGGCTGTGAAGCTTGAAGAACCAAAGTTTCCAAACTGAGACGAAGTCAAAAGGATTCCAAACAAATGAATCCGAATATTCAAGCCACTGGAAAAGAGTGAACTTTTTCAATTGTTCAGGAGAGAACCTTCAAAGCAAGGAAGGCGAGCAACAACTTCAAGAGAGGTGTGATAGTAGTGAAAGAATTAAGGCAAAATATAGAGCGGAGAGAAAGCAAACGTACTAATGCCAGCACTTCCAGCAGAAGTAGGAGTTCCGGTGCCACCAGAATTACCCTCAAGAGCCGTCGCACCACCAAACAATACAAGACGAGGACCAATATAACCAGGCGTTCCTTCATCACCAACAGCCGGAACCGCCGTCAACGTATGACCACACCTAGGGCCAGGTCCATCCTCTTTTTTATCCATCAAAGCATCCACAACCGAATACGTTGGTGCACACCTGGGACCAACAACTTGCGCCGGCTGCTGCTCTTGTCCCACAGCTGGAGCCGCTTGCTGTTGAGAACTCGTTGGATTAGGATCCGAAGGCGGCGCTGAAACCGATCCGCCATCCGCCGGTGTTTGTTCATTAATCTGTTGAGGCGTTTCCCTCTCCATAGGCGACGGAGATTGCCCTCCATCAAGATTCTGATACTCTCGATCCTGATCGTTCTCAGCCACCATAGACGAATCCTCTTCCATTATCAAAAAGTAGAAAGAAAAAAAAAAGAAAAAGAAAGAAAAAAAGACCTAACTAAGATCGATCCAGCTTAAATTGGAACAAATGCGCATCTCCGATGTAAAGTTGACGCCTCCGGTGAAAATCGAAACCCTAGCTTCGTTCTCCGGTCAGATCCCTCTCTCTCTCACAACAGAAAACAGTTATTTTTACAAAGGAATATTAAAAAAGGAAGCAGACATTCACAGAAATTGGAAAATGAAATTTTTTTATTTTTGTTAATCCCAACTTTCTCTCTCTTCTCTTTCGCTATCTCAATAGTACACAAAGGCTTAATCAGTATTAACCCTGAAGGACGGACGCGACTCGAAAGGAACGGAGGAAGGAAGACGAGAGGTACCAAACCAACGAACTTGACCCTTAACGTACCAACTCTTTATATATTGATTTGATGTCTTCTAATTCTATTTGGACATCCAAATATACTATTACCATCTTTTATTATGTGAGAGATATTACTATTAGTAATTTTTTTACAAAGAAAAATGTTTGTTTGTTTGATAACTACATCGATTTAAATAAATCTTTACATATCACCGTAAAATATCGATATTTTGATTTTAAAATATTTGGTTTATAAGTTACTTCAAATAAGAATTTTTTTTAAAGAATTCATATATTAGTAAAGAAAATGGTCAGCAAAATGTTTTAGGTGCAAGTGGCATTTAGCCTAGTGACAAGTGGTAAGTTCACAAGAGACATGCGCACTTTCACATCCTGAGATCGAGTCCCCCCGCTTGCATTTGCAAGAATTTGGCTAATGGGCCGGCCATTTGTGGTCCAATGTTGACAAATAAAAAAAATGTTTTAGGTAATTTTCTTTTACTAAAAAAGTTTGAAAGTCTTGATGTGTAGAAAAGGAATATGTTTAAAGTTTCTTTCTTTACCAAAAAAGAGTTGGAACCCAAATAGAAATAATTGAAAGTACCATGAAAACTCTATTTACGGTCACTATATTCTTGACACTACATGATTGGGCATCTCCAAGTGGTACAAATACATCTCCAATTTACACCAAATTTGAGTTGTCACTTTTCTATCCTTTTTCTTGTTTTTTTCTCCCAAAATTAGACTTTTAAAAACATGGAAACAAAACATCATGAGAATTGAGATCTGCGACAGGTTCAACTGTTGTTACATTTATAAATATAAAAGAAAAATTGAGTAGCTTAAGTTGGCATCCACAAATACATTGGAAATGACTATGTTCTCAGATGAGTGACTACAAGAAGTTGATCAACGCATGGTGAGAGGACCTGTGTTTGCAGGTTTCTGGAAAACTTTAACAACAGGCATTCCATCACCATCTTCTGTGTTTTTAACTCTCCAAGTTCGATCCTTTTTCCTTTGTGGCTTTTTATGCTGTTTATGTGACGCATTTTGCTTCTTTGCTAACTCTTTCTTCGAAGACTTAAGCCCGTTTGCAAGATCAAACGAGCTCAGATCATCTAGCACATCATTAATACCAGGTACTTGCTCACTTTCTGTTTCATCTCCAACTGAAGAGTCTTCAGACTCTGAACCTTCTGGGATATCCTCCATTTCTAGAGTGTCCTCTATGTTCGGTTCATCACCTTGGAGGGTCATTCCCATTCCAGGTGGCTTTGCGAAATGTGGCAGCTTACCTCCAATGTAATCTTTTAGAATCAGCCTGGCTGCTTTCGTTTCATCAGGTAGTCCACTAGAGGCAACATATCCACGAGAAGCACAGTAACTTCTTAGAAGCTCTGAAGCATACGGCGGGCGGGACTGACGCTCATAAGGTTTGGGTTTAGGAAGAGAAATGTTGTAAACACTCTCAATGACATGGCGAGGGACCTTGTCAGCGACCACCTGAATAGCTTCACGGTGTTCCGTCATTCGGTCAATTGGAAGTACACCACAAGCAATCATTTCATATCTCGAACTTGAGAATGATGGGAAGACTAGACCAGGGCAATCGCATAGCATAAGCTCATCAGAGATTATCAAAGTCTGGAAATGCTTTGTTTTCCCCGGGGTAGAGGTGACACCTGTTCGCTTCTGACCCACTAATGCGTTGATTGTAGAACTCTTTCCCACATTCGGGTACCCAACAAATCCAACCACGGCTTGAACACGTTGAGATTCAGCCATCAATGACTGTGATGATACAGATGCTACTCTAGAATTCCTCATTTTTACAATCTCTTGAGCCTCATATTGTAAACGACCCAAAAGCTCTTCCCTGCCATATATTGCAACGTCTGGATCATCTGTATTCTGAAAGTTATCCGGTTTTCTCCATGGCTCTTTCAAGACTTTACCTTCTAGGGTAGCTGTCGCAGCTATGGCTGACCAGAAAACAAACAGAATGTCGTTTTGGCGGAAATATTCTGCCCATTTCTCCCTACAGATATGTCAAGAGACAAATCAAGTGTTTAGAGGACAAAATAGGTTGGAGGCAAAGCAGAGTAAGGCACAAGAGGCTTACCTCACATAAGTAGGCAAAAGGTCTGCCTTGTTAACTAGAAGCATGAATTTCTTATGCTCATCAATTTCTCGAGCATATGCCTGTGACAGGATGAATCTTTAAGTTAATAATATGAATCAGGAATGCGGTGCCAAGCGGAGTTTTAAGTTGGGAGTGAATGTAATACCTCAAGATCAGGGCAACGATAGAACAGTGGATCTCTAGCATCAACTACCATAACAATCTGAAAAAGGATAAGTATATATAAGTATAACCAAATTTGTATCGCAATTAACTAGAACCCAGAAAATTGAACTTAATGACACGGTTAAAACATCTTTGACAAAGACTTACCAAATCACTCCTTTCAAGCACTCGCCACAGCTGTCTCCAGATGTCAAGGTTCTTTTCGAATGGAGTCAATACAAGCTTTTCATTTTCTTCGAGGCTAAACCAAAATACAAGAAAACCTGTCAGCATGCATAAGCAAATAACAATAAGCCATACAGAAACGTGAACATGACAAAATCAAATCATACACCTGCTATAGTAAAAGAAAGGATATCTTATGTGAGCTAGAAATTGCTTCAAGGTGTGTAAAAGGATAACTTCTCAATCGGAATAAACTGATTAGGGTCAAACATCTACAAAATCTATCCCATTTGGCTTATAAACAGAAAATATCTTAAACACACCTAAATTATGTACAAGTCACTAAGATGGGGTAAAACAAAAAAGCTAACCTCACAAGCATCCGGCGCCAATTTAGAAAAGCTTGTTTTTCATTAGCATCAAGTTCTTCCACTGACATTTCGGGTGTCCACGGAGGTCTGAAGATGAAGAACAGAATTAAAATGGTAGTTTGTCTCAGAGCCATGGGATAAAGGAAGAATAAATCTTAAGAGAAAACAGAACCACATGCCTTCGAGGCACTTGAAGACTACTGGCATGTAAAGCCTCCTCTATCTTCTGTTGCTCTCTCCATTCTTCAGCTGCTATAACACTTGAGCTGGAATTCGTGTCACTATTATCAAAATCATTAGAGAGAAACAGCCCAGTGAGCACATATGCAAAGAAATTATACAGTAGAGATTACAAGAACACTTAAATGTGAGAAGTAATTGTTCTCCAATCTCCATTGTAACTAAACAGTTGAATATGTAATATTAAACCCACTGGTTGATTCCTGTTACTCATTAGGACAGTGAGATATTGAGTAATAGACAAATAGCTGCTCAATGGAATAACACAGAAAAGGGGGGTAATTTAGAAGAAGAGAAGCTTACAGATTGATGGACAAAGGTGTAGAGGAGCTGTGATTAATGGTATAAAGACGCTCTGCCTCCTCAGCCTGCTCAATGATGGCGTCGATGTCGCTGACTTCCGTAACGGATTCAAGAACTTTCTTCTGTAAATTCTTATAATATCTTCCTTTATCTTTCGATTCCTGAATCATATGATTGTGGTGTTTCACCAATGATCGACCTAGCGAAGTTTTTTCGCTCTTCCCCATCTCTCTCTCAGCCTCTTCTTCTCGATAAACCCTAGAAGTCTAAAACCCTTCAAGATGAAATTCGACGGCGCTTTTGTTAGGTTGTTGGGTTTTTCGTTAGGGTAAGTAAAAGTCAGCTACTTGCACAGAGAAACCGAATCAATCAAATTTACGATTTTTATTGTTGACAACAACAAAATATACGATTTTTATTTTATTACAATCTTGGTATTATTTAAGTTGAGGAGCAGAAAAGCGTCGAAAAAATCATGCTTCCGATGGAACATGCACTTCCACTGTCGTTTGTCTTACCAAATCCGTCCGAGCTTCCTGTCTTAGCGTTAGAATTTCTTAACGGTAATTTCGAGGACCTTCGAGATCTGCTTCTCCGCACTTCGAATCTAACGACCAACTTAAACACCGACTGTTCTGATCTAACGGACCGTCTTCTTCATCTCCGTATGGATCTCACGAAACACGCCATCTCTTGGATCTCCACATCGCTCTCGGTTAAATCATCACTCGAAGATTTGAGATTGAGCCTGAAGAGTTTCCGTCAGTTACACAAAACCCTCATGTTTTATCTGTGGTGAAGATTTAATATATTCTTATGGTCTTCAATTATTTCATTGTAGCCACGGATTCTCTCGGAAAGCAAACGAGTCGTGACTTACAGCAACTCACAGAGGAATTGTGTCGAATACAGAACCAGCGAAAATATTTCGGTGAGTTTGTGCTCAATTTTTTGAATTTTGAACTTCATCAGGAGCTAATCTAATTGTATAAAGATTCAATTTTTTCAGTTAGTGCTTTGAAGTTGGAAAGTCTTATTGGAGATCTTGAAGATTCAGTGTTTCATCCGATTAGTAAACACAAAGGAAGTACGCATCAAGTAAAGCTTTTTCAGTCCACAAAGTAAAGTTTACAATTACTATTTAGAGTTTTTGGCTGCTATATATGAAGATTATAACTTTTTATCTTTGAGTGTAGGATCTTGCATTCAAGAATAAGAGGTTCAATCATGCTGTTAAGACTATGAATGAGATTGAAGGAATGCTTGGTGATGTTACAAGGCATCACTTACAGTGGTGTCGCCTTGTAGATTGTGTTGATAGTAGAGTAGATAATAGTTTGTCTGTTCTACGGCCGCAGATTATAGCAGAGCATCGAGCTTTGCTTTCATCTCTTGGCTGGCCACCGAAATTGGCAACATCCAAAGTCGAGCATGGTGAGGTTGCTAGGATTCCTAATCCTCTATTCTTGATTCAAGGAGATAAAAAGGAGTCTTATTCCCAGAGCTTTCTTCTCCTCTGTGGTTTACAACAACTTAATACCCAGAAAGAAAAACGAAAGAAGCTTAATATGGTCAAAGAAAATGTTAGTGTTGGACTTTGGGCAATTGATGAACTGGTAAAACCGGTTGCATCTCGAATGGAGTATCATTTCATGAAATGGGCTGAACAACCTGAGTTGATTTTTGAACTTGTATATAGAGTTACAAAAGACTTTGCTGACGGGGTCGATGATATCTTACAGCCTTTGATTGACAGGGCT
>JAKUCM010006197.1:0-18724 GCA_023374145.1 Lepidium sativum
AAAATACCATTAATGAACCATGACACGTAGGTGAGCGCCAATAGCGCCACGTAAGCATGCGCGCCATGTTAGCACAACCAAAGATAACTAAGGTCCGCCCACAGTGTGGCAGACTTTGACGGACCTTTCTTCATTTATGAAGCTCACCCAAGGTTCGCCAAACTGTGGTAGATCTTGTCTGAGCTTTCTTCCTACGAAGCTCATCCAGATCTGCCACATTGTAGCAAACTTTGGCGGACCCATTCTTCTCTTACGAAGCTCAGCCAAGATCTGCCACAGTTTGGCGGACCTTGGCTAAGCTTGTTTCTCAGCTTTCTTCGAGTCTGACGTACGTAGCTCAGCCAAAATCTACCATAGTTTGGCGGACCTTGGCTAAGCATGTTTCTCAGCTTTCTTCGAGTCTGGCTTACGTAGCTCAGCCAAGATCTAGCACAGTTTGGCGGACCTCGGCTAAGCTTGTTTCTCAGCTTTCTTTGAGTCTGACGTACGTAGCTCAGCCAAAATCCTCCAAATTGTGGCAGAGTTTGGCGGATCTTGGTTTTGCAATGATTCATTTAACCTAGTTCGTATAGAATGACGAATTTATCCCTAAATTATTGCATCACTTACCTTTGTGACGCGGTTAATTAGCACTTGTTAATTTGAGGCCAAAGTTAATTCTTAATTAACTATACACACAATTACTTCCACTTCAAAAACACCCCTTGTGACGCGGTAATTAGCACTTGTTTATCGATATTTCCAAACCGCGGGTAAGGATCTGTGCATGAAATTGTATATGGAAGTGGGAGCTCATCCATGACCTCAAGGGCGAATTTCAGGCGGAGAAAAGGGACAAACTTATCGTCTAATCCACTAAAGTCGTGTCCAAGGGCTAAGCACTAAACAAACTTGAGTGTGTGTATCCCACAATCGCCCGATTGTTTGTCGACCGAGATTCCCTTCCCCCTGGTGACTGTGAAATCCCTCGCCTTGGTCCATTTTCGTAACCCAGGAGCCAACATGGACCTCCGCAAATACGGTATCATCCTAGAGTACGGCATGTGTCCAAGAAAACATAAAAAACAATATCAGCCACGATAAGCCACGAGCACCCAAGGTCAGCCAATCTCATCCAAACTCATCCAAGCTCAGCCACGATCAGCCAAGCTCAGCCACAATCAACCAACAAAACCCAATATAAACCATACCTCATAGAGTCCATCAGTACTTGATGCGGCACGGCCGAGGTTGAGGATCATAGTAAATCGATCTCCAAGGCTACCCAGTGGATGTCAGCCAATCGATCGTAGACATTAGCCAACGTCAGCCAATCTTAATCCACACATTGTAACAATAGTTATATCTTACGATCTTGTACATTGTCAGATGCTGTGGAGGATTGGGAGGGTTGCTGCTCCTTACATATCTTTTCCATCTGGAAAGAAAACGTGATACAGTTACTCTAACTCTATTAGCTCATATATTGTTACATTTATTAATGTTTGCTCATATACATAGTAAGAACATGGTGTGGTTCTTGATTATTGTGTATAATATCAACAAAGTCTGCCACAAAGTTTACAAAGAACATGTTGTGGTTATTGATTATTGTGTATAGTACACATGCATTGAGTCCTCGAAAATTAGTCCCTAACATAATCAAGTACACTTTTACGTACCATTTTCTGAGAGCATGAGGCTTCAGTTCTAGGAGTCTGACTTTCATTTACAGGAGAATTCAAAAGCCTCCTTCATGGCCTGAAGGATGTTTAGCATAATCTTCTTCAATTCTCATTCTTCTTTGGCCTCAAATTCCTTCTTTTATTTCCTCTCCAATCTTCGTTTTTCATTTTCTTTGGCCACCTTATGAAATTCTGCCAAAGTCATATCGGAATCCTTTGCCTTTGGACTCTCATGAGACTTCTTCTTTGATTCATTTGACGCCTTTGGCGTTGACTCCTTCTTCTCAGCCACCACCTTCTGAGCACTCCTTGCCTTCTTAGAACTTTTGAGCTCACTTTGTAACACATCGACCTTCCTTTTTGCAGAGGTCGGGATAGCCCAGAACGTGCCATCTAGAATGTCTCTAATCATTCTGTCAACTTTGGGATCCTGATATTTAGAAGGCCACTCATGGTATATGTCAGAGTAAGGCATTCGAGTAAGGTTCACCACATTCACCTACCAAATCATCCAGACAGAGTTAAACAGACGTTAAACATAACCCAAAACAACATTAGCCAAAGTCAGCCAAAGAAACAAATAGCCAAATCATCAACCAATGTCATCAGCCAACGTCAGCCAAAGTAAAACAGACTTTGGCTAATGCTGGTTGATGATTTGGCTGACTTTGGATGATGATGTTATCAATGAATAAAGCTTACCTTGTCATTGCCAGATATCATCTTATCAGACTCGAATACATCCTCCATTGTTATACGACGGCAACTTCCATCGCAAAAGTGGAATCGGGCCAGCTACTTTACATCCACACATTAAACTAGATGTGGGATAAACTGGTACGCCCGTATAAGAAGCACGTGCACAAAGCCATGCACACTCAACCCCATTGTTCCCGTTGAGGCACTAGGGATCGACTTCAAGATGGACTGAAATGCTACTCTCCCTCAAGGATGCCTCTCAAATCTTTCCGGATCCATCACCATTTTAGCATAGAAAACTAAGATCCTACTAGTCTTGTGCAAACCAAATACTACACAATATAACACCACCAGCAACCCCACCATTTTCCTCTTGGCAAGAGACTGGTCATTTCATCCTATTAATACCCTTTCAAGCTCTGCCCATGTTGGACCATCATCATGGTCTAAACCCATGTTAGCCCATAATTCTCTTGAAGTTAAGTTTGTATCATTAGCTTCAGGCAACCCACAGTTCATCTGCGTGATGTGGTGAAACTCATGCAGAGAAAATCTCACTAGCCGACCATCAGCCAACACCCACACCTCATTAACATTAGGTGTGTGAACCATATTAACAAAGAGGTGTTCCACATGTTTTATGCTCCCTGAGGACCATGTGTCGACAAACTGCAGTATAATCTCAAGACCCCTCAGCTTTATATCTCACCATAAGCATCAACGCCAATAAGACCCCTCAGCTCTATTACCTTCTTCAAATTGCAGTAGTGGCTGATGGCTCGAGTCCATAATGGGATTTTTCCTAATCCAACACCCCTCACATGGTACTTTTCTTCGTTATCCCTCATATATGTGAAAAATAAACAAGAAAATCGTTAATCAGCCAAAATCTACCAAAGTCCGCAAGACAAAACAAAGTCTGCCAGATGATGAAACAAAGTCAACTAGATAAAAAAAAGTCTGCCAGACGATGAAATAAAGTCTGCCAGACAAAACAAAGTCTCCTAGACGATGAAACAAAGTCAGCCATACAAAACAAAGTCTGGCAGACGATAAAACAAAGTCCGCCAGACAAAACAAAGTCTGCCAAAGAGTATGGCAGACTATAATCAAAGTGTACCAAAAGAAACAAACTAAAATCTACAAGGAAAAAGTGAAATGTTAAACGTGAAAAACGTAAACTTTCAAAAATTTCTTTAAACCTAGAAAGTTTCTTGAACTTTCGAAATCGAAGATTTGAGCTTTCGAAATCCGTAAACATATGCTACACTACCTTTCAAGGAGATGATGAAGATGATGAAGACGAAAAAATGAGATAAATGGTGGAATTAAAGAAAACAAATTCTCTGAAGGAGACGCATGAGACGAAGAAGATGCAGAAGATGACGAAGACGATGAGGAAGACGATGACGATGAAGATGACGAAGACGATGAAGATGAAAGACGAAGATGAAGATGAAGGACGAAGTAGAAGAAAGACGATAGAATTCTAAAAAAGAAGAAGAAGTGTAAGTGTTTAACTTGTTCTTTCGTTCTTCTTTTGTTTCATTTTTTAGTGGCACATTAGCAAATAAGACGAAAATCCTTATCTTTAATGACATTTCCCACGTTTTCGCCCTGAAATTTTGAAGACCATTTCAGTAATTAGTATATAATTGTAGACTATTTCAATCAATTCTTTCTTTTATAAATCTTTAACGTGTTATAGATCGAAACCCCTACATGTAGTAGTAGGGGAGAGCTTAAAAAGCGATTAGGCTAATTGACAAAAAAATAAAGTTAAAGAGATAACATTTAAGTTGAAAATTCAACAATTTCTCTAAATGATACCTTGTTCGTCAACTCTTTGTTAAGTCTCAATTGTCGATCCTTCCTGTAGCAAATTGCCCTCGCTTATGAAACTTTCCCTCGAGGTTCAAATGATGGAAATTGCTTCTTCAACTCAAATAGAAGCTCCCACGTGGCTCCAGTTTCGAGGACAGACCTTTACCCTCAATGTAATGACCAAGACATTCCACTCTTTGTACTGCCAATTCGCATATACTAGCATTAGCAAATAAGCTATTGGTTCCCATTTTCATCACTAGCTTCATTCTGATCAAGTGGGGCTTATTCTGAGACGCTCTATCACCGATGTGTGTTTGGTAGAGAGTCTAACTATATCACTTCAGAGATTCACATGTTGATCTCAAGGGATCAAATGTCTGAGGTGTGAATCGGCGCTAAGCGAGTTGATCGTTCATTCCGACTAGATTATCAAACGCATATGGTGATAGGTTCTATTACTAGTCTATTCAAGTTTCTTTGCCACGGGAGTGGATTCATTACTATTGTTCTAGTTGCCTAGAGATAAGCTCTATTGAGTATTGCCAAGTTTGTAGTTACTTTAAGAGTCATGCTATTCCATGATACTCACTCCTCATGAACCTATTTTCTCAACCTGCGTTAAATTTACTTAATACTCTTGTCTGCGGCTTCGCTTAAATTCTTGACTTTTATTACTTGATTGTTTCATTTTATTTTAACGATTGATATAGGTTGTTAGACAAACCACTCTTTGATTGGCTTGGATTAGAACAATTAATTGTATCCTGATTGATAATTACATTCCTATTTGGATTGATACCTATTATATTAGTACATCAACATCTCAATATAAAAGGGTTTGACAATAGAGTAAAATCTTGTTATCACCGCTTCACGAAATAATTGAATTGAAGATAGACGGACTTTCAAATTTTCTGGAGTTTAATCCACCTCAAAAAACGCTTCTACCTTACACTCAATCTCTTGCATCTTCTCCGTTGAAACGAGGAAACTCTACTTGTCCAAGTCTATTTACCCTTTCATATGCTCCTGTAAGATGTGGTAACGAAGAGGTGTTACCCACAGTTAACTGCGTCGGACTGGATGAACTAGGAGATAATGTTGCATGTGAATTTTGGTCCATTGCAACTGTAGGTGGAGCTGGAAGTGCAGGCATAGATTGTTTAACCAAGTCCACTAATTCTGCAAAGCTCTTAGTCATGTTTTCGAAAAGTTTATTCTCAAGGAGAAGTCATTCTCATACCTTAAGCTATTAGTTGTGTTGGAAGTAGGCTTACAGGCCTATAGGCCCACCTGGAACTTATTGCTAAATCAACATAGTCACGGCCAATGAGGATTTGGCCACATCGTCAATTGCGTGCCAAGTCACCTTAAGCTCTGCCACGTCATCAATTATGTGCCACATCATCAAATGTCTCCAAAATCTATTGGGTATGGCCCTCATGCAATTTGGGCTTCGGCCTAGTCGACCGGCCCATAAGCCCACCAAGCCAACAAAAACTCCTATAAAAGGGAGAAGTTATAAATCTCTGACATTTTGTAATGAGAGCTCTAAATTCGCCTTTCTGTAGTCAGTCTTTTTGCAACCTCGTTTTTATCTATTTTTGACATAATATGAATTCTAGTACAAAGATTTTGCGCTAGAAGGCAGGGCAAGAATTTCTCAACGCATAAGTGGAAAAATAATTGATCGAATCTCGCTTGCGATCAATAAGGCACCCGTCAGTCCGATGACAACCTCGATAAGATCGTCCTCGATAAGATCGCTCACTCCAACGAGATCACCATCAACGCCAAAAGATGCTCAACACACTAGACTCAAATCTGCGACTGCCAACGACGAGGAAGAGACGGCGACGCACGTCATCACCGACCACCCCCCTCGGGTTGGCATGGAAAAAGATCATACCAGACGAGGCCAATCGTTGAGCTGACTTATTTATGGCCATGATAGAACGCATGGAGGGCGCAACTCACAGATCCGAAGCATCTGCCGACGTGCTGACCAACCTACGCGTCGAGCTCGGCCCGACTAAAAGTCAATCTCCACCTCGTCTTTAGCGACCATCCAACGAGCCAACTGAGCCGCGACAGGCTGGGAGCAAAGTAGACGCGCTTACCTCACGGGGTACGTAGGCAGCCTTCAGGCACGACCATAATATCAAAAGTTATGTTCCTAAAAGTGCCTAAGCCGACCTCGACAAGACCTTAGTTCTGTTCCTAAAAGTGCCTAAGCCGAGCTCGGTGCTCGCACCGGCCATACAGAGTAATTCGGACCTTAGTTTCCATTCCTAAAAGTGCCTAAGAAGAGGTCAATGCTCGCACCGACCAGACAGGGTAATTCGGCCCTTAGTTTATGTTCCTAAAAGTGCCTAAGCCGAGATCATTTCTTGCATTAGCCAGACAGGGTAATCCAGACCTTAGTTTATGTTCCTAAAAGTGCCTAAGTCGAGCTCAGTCCTCGTACCGGTAAGACAAGGTAATTCAGACCTTAGTTCTGTCCCTAAAAATGCCTAAGCCGAGCTCAGTTCTCGCATCATCGGGTAAACCGTACTATGAGTTCGTATCCAAATAAAGAAATTTTAGACACAGCGAGCAAGGTACGACCTCGACAAACCACCAAGGTTACAAAAGGAAAAGAAGAAGAAAGCAACAATTTCATTTAGAACCAAATGGCCTAGCACATCGCGGCCGCGGTAGAAAAAAATCACAGTTTGAAGTCACGAATAATGTTTCACTAAACATCATAGTCGTGGTCAAAAAACATCCGGAAACAAAAAAACATAAGTCCTAGGACTACTACTGTTCGCCGCCACCAGTGACCGCGGCGACGTCCTCACCGACCTCCCTTTGAGGATCCTCCTCGGTTTTTTTGTCAACACCTCACAACGATTAAAGGAAGCTGACCTTGTGCATCTGCTCCAGCTCGGCCAACGTGAAGTCTTCCTCAAGAGCTTCCAAAAGCTCTAAGTTTTCGGGGTGGAGGTCAGGCAAACTAGCAGCTTTGACCCGCGCCCCGAACGTCTCTTTGTCCTTCTCCAGCTTCGCAAGGACACGGTCGGGCACGACGACGCCCATCTTATCCTTCATAATGAGTCAAATCCCAAGTGTCCCTTCTTCCTGAACCAACTTCAGGCGGGACTCCTCGATCGCCCGCGTTGCTCTCACATATTCGCCTAGATGGCGAACCTTCTCTTCATAAGCTCTCCTCTACCAGGCATGCCGAGCTCAATCAGGCGTTACCTTCTCCATCATCCTCTTCGAGACAGCCTCCATCTTGTCAATTCTTTCCTCGTAAATGCTGAGATGAACAGCCACCTCGTCCTCGACATCATCGGCTCTCTCATGTAGCATTTCCACCTCGTCTTAGAACGCCCTTCTGCTATCTCTCTCTCGAGCCAGCTCTCGGCTCTCCTCCTCGGCCAGTCGTTTCTCGTACCACTCGCCGACTAGGTTGACAGTATTGAAAAAATACATAGGCAAGCAACCGCGGTCAGTACTTACGAAATTTAAAGATCAAAGGAACATGAGCGCACTCACGAAACTTACCTTAACCATCTCACGATCAGCTGCATGCTCGTCTCACGATCATCGCCAAGCGGGACCTCACCTCTGTAGGCCATGTCAAAACCAAACAAAGAGCTTTCCGAAGAGCCCTCAGGTCGGACCTTCTTGCGCGTGCGACCCGCGGACGGTTTGTCAGAAGCAGTGAGCCTCTTCCGCTGAACCGGGTCTGTCACCAGTTGCCGAGGCGGTGACACAAGTTCTTGGCCAGTTTCATCGTCAACTTGGCCTCAGCCTGACAATTCTGAGCCTCTACAAACCGTCTCCGACCTTTACAAGTGCGACCACCTTGGCATCCTTTGGGCCAGGAATCAACAGCTCGTTGGCAAACTCCTCTCTGTAACCCGCCATTCTCCTGCCTCGTCTTGCTCTTCGCCTTGACGCTGCATGAGAAGCCCACACTACATACTTAGCATAATTTACTTAAAATTTTTTTGAGGAAACTAGGAAGTACGGTTTTACCTTCTCGAACTCTCCTAAAATTGTGCATAAATCCGTTAGTATGTATCTCTGGCCACCGACGCGCACTAAGTTGCTTGATGCGATTGAGGTCGTCAAAGAAATTCTCCAGAAATGCTCTAAACTGGGGCGGATGACAATCTACAAAGATGTTTGAACGAGTTAGTATCATATTGAACTTCAAGGGAAAAAGTTAGAATTCTACCATGATTTTTGTTCCAAACAGTGCGATAAAAGCGCCAAGGACACAGAACCGAGGCGCTGTCGATGTGAACAAAGAAGTAATGGTCTCGTTAACCATTAATCTTCCTAGGGAATCCATTGACGACCCCGTGCCCATGTTTCATGCTCACATACCAAGTCTCATCCTTAGCAGGATTCACAGAGAGACGAGTGACCTCCTCGAAAAAGTGACAGGTTACGTTGACGCCGCACTCCGCGCCGAGCATAATAAAAGCCATGATATTCTTAACCGCGGCAGGGAACATTTGCGTGAAAGCCATCCTCTGACAAGCACAGTAGTTGACGAAAAGTTGCGGCAAAGGAAACTTTATACCGTAGTCCATAAAGAAATACTCGTAAAGACAAATGTATTCCGGTGGAGGCGACCACGTCATCTTTGATGGCCTTGGCACACGTAGACGCACTGGCATCTTAATCTGGAACCTGTTTACCATCGCCACAAAGTCACTTTTGAACTCTGAGAAGGTGGCACCTTCAGCGACCTCAACCACTGCGCAACCTGACAACGCTGTGCAAGTTCTACGGGGCGGTTGACCTGCTCGTTAGAGCCTGTGTCCGAGAAACCCACCGCACCATCCTCAATCGCAGGCCCTATGTCCCTTAACGGGTCATCAGGATGAACATCTATTTCGGAGCCTGAACTCCCCGACTAGGCCTCGTCGTCATTCCCTAAATTCTCCTCGGCCTTGGCTATATTTTCATGTGCGGCCTTAGAGATATTTTCATGCGTGGCCTCGACAACATTTCCTTGTACGGCCTCGACATTAATTCCAAGATCAACCTCGACATTTACTACAAGATTGGCCTCGGCTTCACATTCCTTGCAGACCTCAACACTGTCAACAAGCTCGGCCTCACAATTTCCTTGTGTGGCCTCGACATTAACTCAAACATTGGCCTCGGAAATGTTTCCTTGTACGGCCTCGACATTTACTCCAAGATTGGCCTCGACGCTAAGACCAGGATTGGCCTCAACTTCACTTCCGTTGCCGACCTCGCCACTGTCAACGAGCTCGACCGCGGCCTCGCTCCCTTCGTATTCAGCGTCCCGGAGCAAAGACCTCTCCACCTTGGCATCTCCATGAAAATTGCATTATGAACTTTGTATCGCGCACATAACTTAGTCAACTTTAGTCACCGTTGAGCTCGGTATTGACCTTAGACGACGAGGACCTCACCCGAACGAGCTTGACCTCAACAGGCAAGCTCGCATCACTCAACCCAGACGAGCTCGCCGAGGACGATAGTACCACCCTCGATGGCGACGACCCGAAACCCCGACTAAGAATTCCCCAGATCCACGTCGGTTCATAGTCACAAGCACAGAAAATAAACATATCAAGTAGAGAGAGAAAAAAGAGAGAGAAGAAAGGGAGTACTTGGCAGTGAGGGTTCACAAAGTTATGAAGGAATTTTGTCCTCCTCTTCCTCCTATTTATAGAAGCATGTTGCGGCAACCACGAAACACTAGAAGTCGCCGCCGCCAGACAGACAAGTTAAATCGTCCACATGTTTTAGCTAATCCAAGTCTGACATGTGGCAGTAACATCCACACGTGCCAACAAATTATTACGAGTCTGGAGACTACGTCGTCGTCATCATCTTCGTCACCGAACTCGGGGGACTATTTCTGTAGCTGGGCTTACAGCCCTATAGGGCCGCCTGGAACTTACGGCCGAATCAGCACAGTCATGGCCAATGAGGATTGGCCATGTCGTCAATTGCGTGCCAAGTCACCTTAAGCTCTGCCACGTCATCAAATGTTTCAAAAACCTATTGGGCCTGGCCCTCATGCAATTTGTGCTTGGACCTCGTCGACCGGTCCATCAGCCCACTAAGCGAGAAATATAAAAAGGAGGAGTTTTTGCCATATTGGGCACCTGATCTTTTCCTAAAAAGGAGGCAGAGAATGTCTGACATTTTGTATTGAATGCTCTAAATTCGCCTTATTTTTCTATTTTTGACCTAGTACTAATTCTAGTACAAACAAGTTGTTCTCCCTATAATTTTAATGCGTCTCCATGCTATTCCAATCTCTCTTGTTATGAAATCATCAATTTCTCTAACGCTGCGTTGATCAATCGAAGATTCTGTTTCTTCGATTTCTTTACCTGTTGTCCGTGTGCGCAACATGTTTGCGATGTGTTCCGAGGAAATACTTTTGCTCGGATACCTTTGTTAGAGTAACTCCAATTCTCCAACGATTCAATATCAAAAACAGAGAAATATTGCAAAAACAGAGTAATAACGAGCTGAATAGTACTTTTATTAATGAAACGATAAACAAACCAATGTTCTCGAAGAACAAAAGAATGGAACTGCTAATACACAAAGTGAATTCGGATCTCGAATGCTGAAGTCTCAAAAAAGTTGCAAGTTAATCGGTAATCAAAACAATGGCTAAATAATGTCTTATATAGTAAATAAATGGAAAACCTAATAACTTAAGGAAAAAGAAATAAAGAGATAAGCTTTAAGTTGAATCTTCAAGAATCTTTAACAATCTCTCTAAGCGATAGCTTGTTCGTCAAGTCCTTGTTAAGTCTCAATCGTCGATCCTTCTTATAACATATTAAAAAAGTAAAAAATAGGAAATGATTTAGATTTAATCTAGTGGTGTTCATCATTTTGAACTACCTTGTTTGGTTCAATCCAAGGTACTTCATGGTGTAGAGTTTAAAGTCTTTGAATTCATATCTCGATGATAGGCTTGAGTGAGGAGACATAAAGAATCAAGTGAATATCAGTTATAAGTAAGAGTCTGCTATTATGATTGTTTTACATTGATTTAGTTTGCTATTATAAGTAAGAGTATGTTAGTGTTTGAGAGAAGGAGTTAAAAAAGTGAATGGAGAAGAACAATTGGATTGAAGAGTCATTGTTAGTGAGATTGAGAGCTTGATGAGCTCGAGATCAATATTAGGTCTCTGTAATTGACTTTTGGTAATGAATAAAGAGCTTGGACCTTATCAATCGAATCACATTAAGATGCTTATTGTATATGACATGTTCTGATTATTCATGGTATAGAAACTAAAACTTTAAAGTATATGCTAACAAATACACTTGTTGAGTTAATAATAAGTATACTTTGTTAAGTTGATAAACATGTGGCCAGGATCAAAATGATGTGTCGTACTTTTAACGTTTACAAATCTAAATAGTAAGAGCCTGTAGGCCGGTCTGCTAGTCCGCTGGTCTTAATGGACCGGACATGGACATTGATATTTGGTATGCGGTCTTTGCGGGTCAACCCGCCGTTGTCCACTATGAAAAAAAATCCGTAGATTTGGGGTTGTTGGATACGGGCCGGCCCGTTTGATATCCCTAATTTTACTATATGGAGTGAACTTTGTGGCAAACTAATTGGAAAAGCCATCACTCCAGACTGGCATCACACTATCTCAGACCTCCTAGTTCCCGGTGTAGTCTCATTGACATGATTCTTGTATCTTTGGCTTTCTAATAAGTTATTTACTATTTTTGGTGTGAGAGAAATGTTAAGATTCATGGTCGGATCTGGTGTCCTAAATCTTCTCTCGCCCGCTTGATTGATTAGCTCATTATCAATAGATTTTTCTCTCTTCACTTGTATATCCACATAGGTCAAATAGTTTACTCTAAAGATGGTTTGATATAAAATTAATTTAATTCTTTATCTTGGCATGTTTCTTTAGTTTCCTGTTTTGTCATTTGTATATAAATGTTTTTGTTAATCATATATATTTATACATTTCAACAATTTTTTACTAAAGCTTAAGAACCATATATATGAACGGGTGAATTTACAAAATTTACAAAAGCTTAAGAACCTTGCGAAATTATATATATAAAAGCAGCGTTGTCTCTTCAAATCCATAATCAACCAATAATATTATCAAATTAAACACACATCATATAAATTAAAACGACATCATCATAAAAAATAACCTACTCAAATCCATACAATTCTGTGAAACAAAAATTAACCTCTCCTCCACTACTTCGATCAATATGCTTAACAAATAAATGATTCTCATCTAATGTAAAATTTCGTTTTCGCCTAATTGTTGGTCCATGAGGGCATAATACATGCATGCTAAACCAGAGGTCAATAATTTTGCCTTATTTCCAAACTTTAAAAAACCGCACTTGCTTCATCATTCTCTCTAGAAATTTTCCCCTAAAAGGGGGTTTTCAAAAATATCAATACATCAAATTGATAACTAAGATATCAATAAGTTCATCAGTTCATGCAGTCCTTCAAGTAACCATCATTTCTCCAGAAGACTCGATGTGTGATATCAAACCAAGAACAATGCTCACAGAATTGGTTGAGATAGCAACTCTAATCATATGGGATGAAGCACCAATGGCACATCGTCACACTTTTGAAGCATTAGATCGACATTAAGAGATACCGTGAGTTTTACCAACTCAGATGCGGAAGTGAAACTATTTGGGGGAAAGAAAATTCTAGTAGGTGGAGATTTCAGACAAATATTACTATCATCTCACAAGGAAGCAGACAAGATACAATTCTCGCAACACTTAATAGATCTTACATTTGGCAAAGTTGTTACGTTGCCACCCTTACCAAAAACATGAGAGTGAAGGAAGACGATAAAAACTTTGTTGCATGGACTTTACAAGTCGGGAATGGCGAAGCTAAAATTGTCAATACTCTGAACAAAGCGTCTCTACAAAATTACTACATAGAGATCGAAGACACATTACTCTTGAAAAAAGGAGAAAACTCAATGAGAGAAATGCAGGAATCAACATTCCCAAATCTCGAAAACTCTTTCCAAAAACCGTGCATATCTGCGAAGTCGTGCCATCCTAACACCAAGAAATTAAACTGTTGATAAGGTAAATGATTTCTTTTTAGCAAAAATTCGAGGTGAGATGAAAGAGTATCTTAGTGCTAACAGTATCACTGATGATGATGACCTTGATATAGTTAACCTTGTATACACTACATAGTACCTAAATGCACTGAAGTGTTCGGGATTACCAAATCATCACCTACCTTTGAAGCAGTATGCCCCAATCATATTGTTAAGAAACATAAACCAAAAGCAAGGTTTATGCAACAAGACTTGACTGCTTGTTACTCATTTAGGTGAAAAGGTACTTGAAGCAGAGGTACTAACCGGCACCAATGTCAAGAAAAAAGTGTGTATACCAAGGATCATCATGACAATGGCAAATACAAATTGTCCATATAAAATGCGAAAACAACAATTTCCTGTTAGAGTTTGTTCTGCAATGACAATAAACAAAAGACAAGGCCAAAGTTTACAAAATGTGGGTATCTATCTATCCAAGTCTGTATTTAGTCATGACCAACTCTATGTTTCTTTATCTCGCATCACATCAAAAGAAGGACTATGAATTTGGAGTGCCACCACACAAAAAGAAAACAAATCAGCCATTAAAAATGTCGTATACAAAGAGATTTTCAACAATCTTCACTATCATGCCACATGTAATTTCATATACAATAAATACCTATATTAATGTACGGAAGACTTCAATGTTGTTATTTTAGTGGTTCTATATTCTACAGAAAGGAACCGAGAAAAACAAGTTCAACCACTTGAACATGGCCAATATTCATCAAAGTAGTCTTGACTATTGACAAATTATTCAGCCAAAATATTGTTCATCAATATTTAAAACATTTGTTTATCTTTCCGTAATAAACCTCTCATAGTTCTCCCAAAATTTTAAAAATTTACAACAAAATGACACAACTTAAAAAAGGATCCCGCCACGTAGTGCGGGCACTCATCTAGTATAATATAAAAACAAGGTTGCCAAACCATTATAAAAGAAATTTTCTAAGGTTTTTATTCTTTTTTGGTTTTAAATGTTAAGATTTATACCAACCGAAATGAGAGTAATAAATGTATTTACAAGACTTAAAACAAGAATTAAATATGATCGAAATAACTCCCCAAATAAGTAGGTCAAGCATTGATAAGAGAGTGAGATCAACCTGTTTCGCATTGTCCTGACGATATGGCCACAAATTACCGAGGAAGGAGAGGATTAAAATGAGAAAATTTGAGTGTTTAACTCACGCAAGAGGGTGTAGACAATGACCTGAATGAGAATCCGAAGAATTGTGTGGTCTACGGAGGCTGACGTACCAGTTGCAAGGAGGTGGAGAGCATCATGAAGAGATGTAGGAGGAGATGATAAGATTCTCTCAGCAAACAAATTCTAGATGACCGAAGTGAAGGCACAAGAGAAGAATATATAAGCGATTATAATATTCATCCTCGTTGTTACATAACACACAAAAACTCGACATTTCTAAGCTAAATTTGCTAAGAGTTTCTTAACCAAACTTCCATAAGATTTAAGAATGGGCGAGACACTCTCTTTTCTAATATGGTGCCCTAAGGAGACGATCGGTTTTCTAAACACAATATCTATAGAGATAGTGACTTAGGAGTGGAGTCGAGAGTTAGGTTCTTGGCATACACTGTCCACGATTGCTTGAGTTGCGAGCTTTCTTAAAAGCATGGGGGCTTTTGTAGAGCTTTGGCGAGACCATGGCATCATAGACAGCCAAGTGCCAAATATAAAAAAGTGAAGTACAGCCTTGATAGAATACATTCCCAAATGGCAATGCTAATATGACAAGGTAAGAAATAGGTGCTCGCAGGTGTCTGCAAAATTGGAGCAAAGATAAGGGAGATATTCATTCCCCATGTCATCAATCTGTGTCTAATATGCAGGCGATCCAAATTTGCAACCCACATTGTAAATGCTTATCTCGGGTGTTGATCCCTTAAACCACATTGTTGAATATCATGATTTGTGGTTATTACTTTCTCTCAAGACCTCCCCTAGTTTTTGTGTGGAGAACCTTATTGACTTCCAATCTATAAGAAGGGAATAATTTTCCTGCTGATGTGAGTCAGACGGATTTGGCATGTCTGAAAGGCGAGCATGGAGTTCAACTTCTAGATTAGACATTGGGTTTCTCATCTGCCAGCATGTAACTGTGGGATATTCTGCAACTTTCGAATAAAGGGGAATACTTGTTAGTGTTGTGCCCATTTCTCCAAAGGAAATGAAAAAAATGCCTAAGGAGGTCATTGAATTGAATCAAAAACTGCATGATTCACCATTTCCAACTTGACAATGATGCAATAAAGGACACATCCTAAGAAAATTTTTCCACAACCTTGAGTCGGTAGTTTTTTCCCTGAGATACCAAATAGACTGATTGCTAAGCTTATGCTGATTGTTCCATGCAACCCATATCGGCTCTTTGAAAGATACTAAGAGCCAAATAAGCTTTAACACTAATAATTTTTTCCATGTTGCAAAACTCTACAAGCCAAACCCTCTTTCTTTCTTTGAGAGACAACAATTTTACCAAGAAACTTTGGCGATGTGTCGTTTGTCAATACATCCAGCCCAAAGGATTTTTGAGCAAAGAGATTCCGATTGTTTTATACATGCTTTTTGGAGAAGAACTGTTGAGAACTAGAAGTTCATAGTGCCATCAATTACAGCTGATATTATTATAACCTCCTCGCGAAGGAGAGTGAATATGTTGTCCAGTGATTGAAAATGCTCTTCACTTTCTCAATCAAAGGTGAGAAGTTAGCGGATCGAAGAGAGTGGCCCGCACTGTGGGTGGATAGGCCAACATATATGACTATGTATTCTTTCTAAGGATAGTGGAGATTCATTTTTAACTTTGACTCGTTATGGTCGAGTTATTAGTTTTCCGAGAGAACAAGCATTAGATGGAAATTCTTTCCCATGAAAAATCTTCTCATTTTCTAATGAATGATCATTTGTATTTTTCACAATTTTTTGCATCATGACTCAACCAGGGTGCCCTAAGCATTTATACCAGATTTTGAATGTACATGTAAATTTTGGGTTTACTATATATTGTGAAATATGTTCTAGGGGATAAAGATGGTAGTTTTTCCAATATATATTTTCTGAATTAACTAATGTGATCATAGATATTCAACACTACTTTGTTCATGGTTTCTACGTGATATCAATTTCTGCCGATATCTTTGAAACTCATCAAATTTCTATAAGATTTGGGAGAATATAACGCATTATTTATTTCAATTTTTGTTTTCATTACATTGAGAAACATGGTATTTTGGAGCCTATAATAATCTTTGCATCACCATATATAGTATTCACGCTTCCGGCGGAATTGTTCATTTTAAGGGAAGAGAAATAATTTTTATTTTTTAAGTATTTTGTGTGTTGTAGAACTATCTGCCAGACACATAACTCTATATTTGTTTTCGAATCTCAATATTTTCTAATTTGAAAAATACTCATAAAAGATACGTTAATATAATAAAAGTAAAATTTATATAAAAACACAAACTATATTACAAACTATTATACAACCTATTTACAAACTATTTTACAAACAAAAACAAGACACTAAACAATTATTATGCAACCATAACTAGTTATACATCATGTGATACTTTCTTCTTCAGGAAGATTTTAGTCTTTTTAGTTTTTGTTAATATCTATTGAATCCACAACGAAATCAGCTACATGGAGATATGTAATGGTTTTCGATATTTTGATTGAAAAAGTCTCATTACAAAGGATCATTACATGTTTTTGATAGAAAAAGTCTTAATTATAAACACTTAAGGAGGCATGTGAAAATACGATTCTCTTTTTAAAGCTCAAATCTCGTACGCAAAAGCTATTTCTCTCTTAATGTCTTCCCACTTCAGTCCTTAAAGAATCCGACCCCTTATAAGGAGTTTTACGTTAACAACAGTTCGGTCTTGACTCTAATGCTGGAAGACCAGACATTGGTTAAGAAGTCCTTCACCAACAAAGACTCTACATCCTATCTGGTAAGAAAGAGGAAAAGGAAATTCTCAAAGAAAAATTCAGAACTGCAATAGCAAAGGCTGAGAAAGACATAGTGACTCAGAAAATAGCACTCATACTCGAGCCTCTACCAAAGATCAAGGCATAGTCTTCAACTACACACCCTCCTCATAAAGAGAAATTGCTTGCTGAGGCCATGAAGTCCACACCTCCAACCACTCTTCCTGCTACTACTGATGTACATGCACTTACTCTAGAGGCTCCAGCCTTGACTCCTTATCTTAGACCAACGGTTAAAAGTGTTGAATCTCTATCCTCCAACACTCTCGAGACTGACCTAAGGAAGAGTACCCCCGGGAAAAGGCATCAAAGAAAACAAGAAGTGCAACAAAAGATAATGCTCTGACACTCACAATCAGCAACAAGACTATGAAAGAAATTATACCCAAGAGAAAATGCAAAGAAGAAGAGACAAAAACTCACCTGGCGGTCAAGCGCCCAAAATCTGTTGTGATCCCAAAGGAGAGATCGCCAGCATCTCAATGAGCATTATATGTTGTAATTGCCAAAGATTGGCATGGTCTCAAGCCTTGACAATGCCCTAGCTCCGGGAGTTGTGTTAATCACTTTTGTCACTTTATTATGGGAACGAAAAATAGTAGGACTAGCTTAGTAGATATGCAAGTATGATTAGGTTGTGATCGAGTTTTTACGATTGAGTCTATCGGTTTAATTGGAGGGTTGGACACTTTTTGGAAAACCTCTGTACTTATACACTTCAATTATGTAAGTAAAAATGTTTTGGACTGCTTTGTGTCTATTGGGAATGTATCCTTTTATTTAGGTGACTTCAACACCAACCTCCACAACGTGGAAAAAATAGGTTGGCCAACCAGATCGGACTTTGAATGTCAACCTTTTGCAGAAATGATCCATCTTTGCCACCTCCGTGAACTGCACAACATTGGCAATTCATTCACTTGGGGATGTATGAGAAATGAGCCATAGATTTAGCATAAGTTAGATAGAGCTTTTGGGAACCAAGCTTGGTTTCAAGAATTTCCTCCATCATCTCAGACCTTCCTTGACAAATGTGGATCAGACCATTGGCCTGTCCTAGTAAAGCTCCAAACTCACCATAATTTTAACCAAGTAAAATTCATATTTGACCGATGATTTCTAAATAAACCTGAGCTAAAAGAGTCAATCATAAGAGCATGGAACAAACTGGATGTAGCAGGGGAAAGGAATTGTAACACCCCGTCTCCCGACACTTTGAGACACGTGTCACTTCGTGCCAAAACATTCAATTTTTTTTATTTAATAACTAAGATGGTCCCAAAATCTTACATAAAATCTTTTGAATAAAAATCATTAAAATAAAGAAAATAACGAAGAAAATGTCCTACGAAATAAATAACTGTCTCTCT
>JAKUCM010006198.1:0-43569 GCA_023374145.1 Lepidium sativum
ATCAGCGGGTAAATCCCTAAGTTTTTGAATTCCCCGACCTCTCTTAGGGTCCACACGTATCCCTCCAAAATCCTTAGCCTTAACAGCGACACGTCCATTATTTTTCCCCACTGAGGAGAGCTCCCTTGAAACTCTTGTTTCTCCGAGAAGCAATCAATTTGCCTTTTTCTCAACCATCATTTTATTTTCCACATGTTTGGCTTTATAACAAATTGAGCCATCATGAGTCATTACGAAAACAGAAGGAACAAAAACCTTATAATCTCTTATACTCGAAAGTTATCTTCGATTCTTTCCCTTCTTCGAATTCCAAGATGGAAGAAAAAATTAACGGCTTAGAGCATGGGAACTCTACTAGTACCTGACCCTTAGCCACCTCAATTGTAACCACAACCCCAATAGCTTCAGCCATAAGTCTGTAAACTTCCACTACCCTATACTCGAAAGGGATACCTGTAACTAGGGTTCAGAGACGAATGGTATTCGGGTAATCCACGTCAGCCAATGGCTTCCAAGGAACATAGGCCCTCTAAATCTGTCACAAACTGAAACTGGAACTGAAACCTCCTATTACTCAAATTTAGACCGCTTACTTTGCCCACTAGGTCCCAGAATTATAGCATACGGAAGATAAACGTATCTACATTCTGAATCGTTGGATTCAGACATTGGCCTATCAACATTTTAGAGCTTCTTGCCAAAAGATCTGAATTCTCAATCTTAGGTATCTTAATCTTAAGCCTTCGTGGTGGAAAAACTAGCATGACCAATAATATTTCTCAGAACTAATTGAATCAAACCGGACCTTGCTCGATGAAGCTCAAAGGTAGTAATAACACCACCATTGAATGCACCAAAACCACATACTATATCCGCACCCCAAAAACCAAGGAAAAGAAAGACAGAAAGCTACAAATCTAATTGACAAATTGTACTTAAACAATAAACTATATTGGGTGAACACAATATCAAACCTTTGACATCATCAATTCTAGACAGCCAACGCAAACTCCTATCAAAAGGCAGAGAATATCTACAATCCCTAACCTTTGATAAACACTCAAGTCTACTAACATGAAAGAGAATTGGAACTACATTACTATAAAGGCCATTGGAAACCAATAATCCACAGTCTTTTCCAAATCAATGCACCTCAATCAATCCACTAAACCAGGACTCGGAAAATGGGCATATAATATAATTACACCCCAAAAGTTCCATCAGACAATGCCCACACAACAAAAACTGAATGTTGAAATGACCATTTCCTAATATATGTTTCAGCGATACACATTGTAAACCAATACATGATCAAGACAAAAACCAGGATTATGAAAGTGATGTTATCACAAAGCCTGATTTTATTTCCCCCGTTCAAAATACTAGCATCTCCAAAGAACCAGATCGTCAATTTACTTCAAATCCAAAAAAGATCACGAAACCCACAAACGTAGGAATTCCAGATCTATCAACATTTGGTTACCCAAATTGATTGATCCAACGCATTTTAGCAACAAAAACAACCCCACAGCCCCATTGCTAAAAGCCCTAATAAAAAAAGTAAATGAAAACCCTAAGAGAAATCCAAAACCTCACAGGGCCTCGCCGAACTCACCTCAATCCCACACCCGCGCAGCTCCTCTAGCTTGAGTGAAACGAAACAGTGACAAAACTCCCCCATGAAACTTGTGGATCTGCGGCAACAAGATTCCCCAAACGTCATCAGGAGGAGAAGGAATCCACCGCAATCGAGAAACACCGACTATCAGGGTCCCCGTCTCTCCAACAGTCACTGCTACGAACAAACGCATCTTCATGAAATAGCCTCTTCTTCATTCCAATGGCCCATATATCTAGCTTTAGCAACATAATAAAACCACTCTATCCGTTGCATGAAACCAGAGAAAAGAAACAAAACCAAATTATGTCTCAAAAATCTGTAAGAGTAACAAATACTTAACCTTTAAACGTAATTGGAAAAAACTAGCATGACCAATAATATTTCTCAGAACCAATTGAATCAAACCGGATCTTGCTCGATGAAGCTCAAATGTAGTAGTAACACCACCATTGAATGCACCAAAACCACATACTATCTCCGCACCCAAAAACCAAGGAAAAGAAAGACAGAAAGCTACAAATCTAATTGACAAATTGTACTTAAACAAATAAACCATATTGGTTGAACACTATAATCAAACCTTTGACATCATCAATTCTAGACAGCCAACACAAACTCCTATCAAAAGGCAGAGAATATCTACAATCCCTAACCTTTGATAAACACTCAAGTCTACTAACATAAAAGAGAATTGGAACTACACTACTATAAAGGCCAAAGGAAACCAATAATCCAGGTCTTTTCCAAAGCAATGCACCTCGATCAATCCACTAAACCAGGACTCGGAAAATGCGGTTATAGACTTGTTTATTACATAGCTACAAATTTGTTTACTATGTAACTACAAACTTATATATTTTGTAGCTACATACTTATTTACTATGTGGTTGCAAACTTGTCTACGTGGGAAACACTATTTATTATAATATTTTTTGTACATAATTAGTCAAATTGTTGGATACATTGTTATTTTACAAAAAAATGAGTTATTCTGGTCACAACTATTGAATGAAAATTAGGTGAATTACACCGTAAATTTTTTACCGAGAATACTAACGTATAGCTTATGTTGTTATATTCTCGGTAATTACCTCTTTTTTAGATCATGAAGAGTAAAATGTTTATATCTACTATAGACTAAGCTTCAAATGACAAACAAGAAAAACAGTCACTTCTGGTGAAAAACCCACAAAAAAATAGAACTATTTTAGATGAATATTTGATGCAATGTGTCGGTTTGTTTCTATATCTTCAGAAATTCGTCATATATTTTTGTATTAAATTAAATTGATATATAATATTTAAATTTAAATTATCAAACATATAACTACAAATTATAGTTAATATCTTACTGTGGAGGAGCACCGCACCAAACTATGCAGCAGCCACAATAACGATACTCGTTTTCCTCGAAACCTGTTTCGGTGAATAATACTTTGCTTTCCCCATTTTTAAGTTTCCTTCATCAGAATTTAAGAAAAGTCAGATAGGTTATTGTCAAATTTTCCATAAATTATCCGTATAAAAATATGAGGAATTTCCTACAGTCATAAATATTCCACAAATATATTTAAGGCAATTTTTCTTCGTAAGAATTACGTTGTTTTTAATAAAATTATAGCTCGATTAGAAATGTACCCTAGAATATTTAAGAAGTTATAAGATCATTGAGCTGGTATTAAAGAAAAGATGCATGAGTCTGTACTACCAAGTCTCAACAGGGAGGCATTATTGGTAGCACCCTCAGTCATTCAAGATGGAAGATATCAATCATGTATTGCTATTAATGCTCCGATATAGATCCAGGATCAAGTGCCACAACCAACACAAATCGCCTGATCTGTTTATACTGAGAAGTTTTCTATGTTTCTTCTCATTACCTTCTATGTTACTCACACCTAGTGCTAATGAGCTTGTTTCTTTCTGATTTTGTTTTTAGTATTTTGACTCTCTCGGCCTTTAATTAATATATTGCCATTTTCTGAAGAAAAAAAAGTCACAAGATTGAGTGACAGTTAGGACGGATAATTTATTAAAAAATGGTTTAGGTTTAAAGGGATTACTAGTTTTGGCCTAAATACTTCTAGGTAACTAACTTTTTTTTATAGCTAGTATATCAATAGTAAGCTCATCTCATTCCAGTTACGAAGTTATATAACTAGTCATGAATTATTTAAGTTTTCATCTTTAAAGACATTATTAATGATGTTTTAACTTTTCTTTTTATGTTCAAAATATATAATGCTCTAGATTTTTAATACAAACATTTGCTTTACTTTCTTGAGGACAAATGAATCAGTGGTGTAGTCATTTTACAAATTCTCAAGTCATTTGAGTTTGATTCTTCCCTGATATACGTGGAAAAATAAGAAAACTTTAAGATGTAAGCTTTGACTATGGATCAAGGTTTATCGATATAATCGTTAAACAAAAAAAAATTTACTTTATTTTTCTCATTTAACCTTATTACTTGTTCAGTTATACTATTAATTATTAAGTTCTCATCTTTAAAATAAATAAATTTTGATCATGCTATTACAAGACGTCGAGGCAATAAAATAAACAAATTCATTCCATTTTGAGCAAAAAAAAGAATATATAGATAAAATTATGCCAATACATAAATATGATATCGTTAATTGAATTTGAGAAACAACTAACAGAAATTATCATAAACAATGTTATGAATACTTATCTACATATATGTAACATTGCTTGGTTACATATGTATTAATATGAAAAAACATCTCATGTCGAAGAAGGATCAATGTAAAGAGACATTGTCACGTGAGCTTTAAGCCTCACGTTTGCACCTAGTGAATGCACTGCAACCACGGCTATATTTGTTAGCGGCAGCAGCAGAATTAGGAACAATCTTTTGGTTAGTACATTCGGCTGGAGGATTAGGACCATTGCATGGACGAATTTGCACAACATTCCTAGCTTCTGATTGGTCAACAATCACAGCCACAGAAATTACCAACAAGATTATCATCCATGCCTTCATCTTTATTTGTCAAATTATTATTTCCTTCTTCTTGATGTTTTTGTTTATTTGTGTGTTTTAGGTGAAAACTAGGTTCATATTTATACATGGAGAGAGCTTAGAGCAAACACTATTTTTAGCTTATCTTTTATTGGCGATGACCAAACAATAAATAGCTAATCTATTTTTGAATTACCATATTTCATACTTTAAGTCTCAGTTTCTTCACTAGGTCCCCTTCCGAAATGAAGTTACACGTTGCTCCTAAATCCACTAGAACCACCATTTCTACCACTTCTATCGTGGCCAACAATCTCAATGACTTCTCCATCGATATTCTCGTGAGGGGAAAATAACCTGATATGTTCAATCTCGGCCTCCTCTACCATTTCTTCTTGAACTAGGTTGCCAGTCACCTCGGCAACCATCAGTTTATTTTCATTGTCTTCTTCCATGCCTATAGCTCTAAATCTCTGATTTGAGCGACACTGATGACCCGGAAACCATTTCTCTCCGCAGTGACGACAAAGGTTACTTCCTCTCACTGGTTCTGGCAACGTTCTCCTTCCATCTTATTTCTCTTCTTCTGTCTTTCGGAATGACACAATATCATAATGTCTAATGTTATGATTGTACATGAGTTTGGCTGAAGAATAGCTTGGTGCTCGAACGGGTCTTATAAATGCTCCTCTGGCACCAAGTATTTGTCTCGTTTTCCTGATCTTCCACAATCTTTGACAATTTCAATATATTCTTCAGATTTATAGGGCAACACCTAACCACGGGGTCTCTGATTTCCTTCTTTAACCCTCCTAAATACATCTCTTCTAAAGTTGTTACGAGTATTTCCGGCAAGTCTAAGCACAAGGAGTGAAATTCCTCTCTATACTCATTCACACATCCTGTTTTGTCTCAGCTTGTAAAGCAACCCAAAAGATTTTCCCCCCATAAGTAGGTTTGTACCTCGCTAGGAAAAGATCCTTAAACATCATCCAACAACCCATCTCCTAACGATCATGAGCCATCTTCAACCACTTAATCGCACTCTCCAGTCATACATTGATAAGCTACACTCAATTTATCTCCTTCTGTTACTTGATGGTTCTCAAAATACCTCTCTATTTTGTAAACTTATTCATCTGCATTTTGACTTTCATACATAGGTAGCTCTAGCGTGCGAGTACATATGTCTATAGTAGATGTTGGGGAACTTACTTTTTGATTATCGAAATTTTGTACCGATGAAGATCCTTGGTGACGATGGTGTGGGACGGTTAGTTGAGGTAACGGGAGAAGTCCATCGCTCAGTTCTTTCTCCGGTATTGGAGAGTAATCCATCAGTGCTTTGTCGGGGTCCTTTACACCCCCTCGGGCGCACGACGTTGAGGCGTAAGTGTCCCTCGACTTGTTTGTTTTCCATGGCCTCCATTCTCGAACTCAACATTGCCAATGTTTCCCTCAAAATCTTTTTATCTTCTGGCTTTTCCTGATCATTCCTTCCTGATCATTCCACACTAAAGGAGGTGTCGGCTGGATCTTATGTTGGAGCCATTGATCGAGTGGCTCTGATACCAATGATATATTCGAGCTATCTGTCAATCAGAAATTGAAGAGAGATAGTTAGACCAAGAAAAAGGAAGACGGAGAAGGGGAAGAAAAATAAAAGAATCGTGCAGCGATTTGCCGACGAGAGGGAAGAGAAAAAAGAGAAAAGAGAATAGAGGATTTATGGCGAGATGTTTTAGTTCTTTAATCGTGACTTTCCAAAACTTAGATCTTTGGCTCTTAACGCCTTACATTTCATAAAACGACATTGTAACTTTAATTAAATGACAATTGCTAAAATAGATAAAAGACTCTCATAGCCACAAAGTATTAGCTCCTTTGCCACAGAGACTCTCATGGCCACAGAGGGTTAGCTCCTTAGCCACATTTCTTCTCTTTCCTTGCGAGCATCGACCTCTGCTTCTTTGGTCACTATGTCCATTGCTACGGCAAGCTTATCACTCTCTCCCTCGCCGAGATCGGAGGTGTAATTTGTTTTTCACAGATTCATTTCGTTACTTATACAGCAAGATAAGCGCCAATCATTTTATGACACGTAGCAATGTGAAAGGCAGGCGTAGATTGCAGAACTAACTAACTTTTTTTATACATCAGTATTGACAGTGAAAAACAAAAAAAAGGGTTCTTGTTGGTGCAAACAGTACTCTTGGATAGGCCATGAGGCCAACACACGCCTGCACAAATACTTCTCGAAAAGACTTGCCAATCTTGCACAAAATTACAGATTAAAATAAAATAATGAAGAACTAACCATCTTCATCAGACAAAGCAGTGAAAACACTCACCAATAATCCGAGGACTCTATGATAACTGACTAGAGTGTGATTGTTTTCGTGAGACAGGGACACCGAAATTCAATCTTGTAGTGTGTAGACTCTCCCTATATTGGAAGTGCCTCGTGAGGCAGCTAAAATCTACCCCAACACTAACAAACAGTGTCACAGAAAATGGAAAAACCCAATAGGTTCAATGGTTCAGTGGAGACACTTGAGCAATAGTTCAGCAGAGAAACCAGGTACAAAACATAGTTTGCTAGGCCACCAAGATCTGGATTCAGAGTCATTGAAACACTTTCGCAGGAGTTCAAGAATATACTAGAAAGCATAGAAACTAAAGAAGATTGCCCTTTGGAAATTTCTGTTCCTTTTGAATTTGTACAAGCTAAAACTGACCCGCATCACTCTGAACAGAAAAAAAAATGATGAACAAAACAGCAGTGGCAGCTGCAACGAGAGCTAACATTTTGGAATTTGCAGGTATCTGCATATATAAAATTGCACCGAAACTGGCAGGGGAAGTATTTGTAGATTGATGATGCAGTTACAGGAGAAGAAGATTCATAATCAAATCACATAAATTCAAAGGTTAACTAAGCATATAGTGGTTACATCTATGGAACCATTAGGAATAAAGAGGTGTTGGATGCTAAGCATAAACCAAGACTGATCAGACAGATACATCATACAAATGAACTGGTGCCAAGTCTGTCCTATTGTTTGTTTACAATGCTCCAAATACTGTTACATGTCTCGTAGGCCGTCATCTTTTTTGTCTCGAACTCAAACTTCTCAATCACCCTCTTTTGGCGATCTACTATATCTAATAGATTTCCAAAATCAAGGACTCCAAACACCCAAGAATAAAAGTGAGAAAGATTTGTCATATAATACACAAAAAAGTGAGAGAATAAAGAGATGATTAAAGAGGATACAGCCTGAGATCTTTGATGGATCATCAATGTTGTCCGGTATAACTTTCGTGACAGAAGCATACATAGATAGCTTTTTCCTGCAGAGAAAAGAAGAGAACAGAAACTTAAATGAGAAAACAAATGTCATGAACAATCACAACAAGTTATTGCAATAATGGGGAATGAAGATCTTACTCAGCTCTCAAGTCGTCCCGCTCTTTTCTCTTTGAAGATTGCTTATGTTCATCAATCGTTGTCAATTGAGCGTTCAGGTCTTTGAGTTCATCAGCAACCACTGTATTGAACAAAATACAAAAGAATGTTTTGATTTTTCATGTCACTAAATTAACGAAGTACCAGTAATTTCACTGAAATCAAACAATAACATATCTAAGCTCATCTTTTAGCTTGCATTCCCGTTGTATCTCTTCGTCAAGCTCTTTCTGAAGACGTTCAGTTTCATGTGTAGCCGCAATATCTGAATATGCCTCCTCCGTTTTCTTCTTACACACATCGAGTTTCTTCTTACAATCTGCAACCCAAACAAACAAACAAAAACATACTAATTCCTCACTCAATCAAGCACCAATAACCATTGAGCTACAGCTAAAGCCACGAACTTTATCTAAATAAATGATTTATCTGTCGAGATTTTCTCGAGACCCGAATTCGAAAAACTGACCTTCAATAGAGTCCTGTATCTGATTAAAATCCTCGTTGCAAGCCACATTGAGAGCCTTTAACTGCTCGAAATTTTGCGATACCACGTCAAACCCATTCTTAACATTTAGTAAGTTAATCAAATCGTCTCCATAAGATATCAGTTTCTCGATATCGAAATTCTCCGACAGATTACCCATTTCTGATGCCGAAAACGACAAATTCGAATTATCGAAAATCTAGCAGTGAAGGCTTATCTCCAGGTCATCCGCACCGCCTCAAAAACCTCACCGGGAAATTGTAAATTCAGAAAACCTCACCGTGGAAACGAAGGGGAAAGATCTGAATTTTGATTTTTAATTTGTGAAAAATAACGATTTAACACCAAATTTAGTTTTGTTAAATTGAATACGAAATTTCTATTGAATATATTTATAGTTTTAATTAAATCTGCTAATTGAGTTTGGCGGAAAATTTTAAATCAAAACTAGGATTTTAGCCGCTCGTTAAGAGCGGGTTTTAAACATTCACTAAATTTTTATTCTATCATATTAATAGTAGTTATATATACATTGGTCACTACGGATGTCATAAAATAACATTTTTACTATATTTGTATAAAATAAATACACTGATATATAAAGTAGATTTATTATACAAACATTTATATATAATTAAAATAGGTTACAAATATTTTATTAATTAATTATAATATATTTTTCATGAATTTAATGTCTATATTTTAAAATCTAGTATAATTAGAGGTTATATTAATACGCAAATGATAATAAAATTTTTATACCAAAATTTATTTAAATTAAATAAACTATTGTTAAAATGTGGAGGACAAAATTATTTAATATTTCAACTCAATAACAAATATTAATGGACCATAACTTGTTAATCTATAGCATCAGCCTATTAAACAATAAAAATACCAGCTGGTCCAGTGTAATTATCTTGGCCCATAACTCAACTACTCCACTACTGTTGATTCAGCTGCTTCTGCGCCGAAACTCGACTGAAACCCTAATCAACACTCAACATTTCTTTGCTCATCTTCGTTAAACATATCGATTTCAAGCTCTCCTACTCTGTTCACGACGTATGACGATATCGGTAAGCAATGGAATCGAACCTTATCTGCCCTTCTATAATTTTATAAATCGGGTCTTCCTTTATACATCTGTACTTAATTCATTACATGTATCTCTTCTTTGTAGATATGTTGAACAATCCATGAGCTTTTACCAGAAAGTTTTAGGATCTAATCAGATACGGATACCTGGGTATTTTAATTTCAATGGCGCTTGGTACATCATTCATTTTAGATCCTTTGAATATTTTAAATAATTTGCATCTAATTACTCGTCTGCTTCCAGCACCTCGCCGTCCGGAAGAAATGGTGCTGGCTATGCTCCTCGCAGGGATGATGATAAGTACAGTAGATCTAGTGAACATGGGCCTAAGGCTGACTCAGGGTTAATAATTAGCAAGGTACTGACCAATTCTAACATCTATACTTGTTATTGGCTTCAAAACCCTTTCTCAAGCATTTAAACATTTAGTAAAATATACAAAGAATACAATGAATTTATGAAGATAAAGAGACTTAACAAAACTTATACGAAACTGATACTTCTTATATGAATATTAGGTTCCGTATATTGTCTGTGACAACTAATATTATGTTAACACATATGATCAATCATGTTTTCATTTTTTTATGTTTGTCACATCTTATAAACTATATTGAAAAATTTATGTGTAGTTCAGACGTTTTTTACTACAGAACACACCAAATCAAGTTGTTGTTAAAAGGTTTTTAAGGTTATTTTGTATGGACAATGTATATGATGCTTAGTAGAGACTTTATTGTAACAACATATATATGTAATTAAATTCAATAGGATAGATATAATGGTAAACAAATATGTTTATCCGACTGAGTCTTGCCGAAAATATAGCTTTTAGCACAAAAATGATGTTGGTTCTGCGTTTATTCATCTTCTAATTTACTCCTCTAGTTCTTAATTTGATTTTATCTTATGTGAGTAGGTGGATGGATATGGGATCGGGACTCATCTTCTCCAATCCGAAGAACCAGGGATATTTCTTCTTATTAAAACAGAGATCAATCTTAAACATAATCACATTTGTTTCCAGGTACATATGTTTTTCTTTTTTTTGTTTTGTTTGTTTATTTATTTTGTTTTACGTGCGCGCTTTGCTTATGTATTCGGAATACCTAACTGTATTTAGATTCTTCAACGATATAAACCTTTTTACATTTAAAATAAAAAGTTGATCTTGGTTGTCTATGGCTATACATATGTGAAATTTAGCATATTATAGATTTGTGTGGTAGTAATATTGGTGTTGAAAAATGCAGTGCGAAAGCATGGAAGCAGTGTAGAAGAAGCTAAAGGTAATGAAGATGGAGTTTTAAAGAGTAGTACTGGAAGAAGGAGAAATAAAAGTGGACCACCTATTCACCCATAATGCTGATGGCATATATATATGAGAAGTGTTAGATGCAGAACGTTTCACACTTACAATAAAGATAAGTATAAATATTCTATTTCTTAACTAATAAGTAAATGACTTAAAAAGATTTAACCATGGTAATAATACAATGATTTTGTTTTATACTTGTACACTTACTCTGACAGAATTGCTAAATGTTAAGTACGAAAAATTGATTAGGTAACTTAGATAAAGAGGTGTACTACGATATGTTTTCGGAAGTTTAGTTAATGATGTGTATTCTTACAAATTTCAGAAGAGATGAAGATTGAGGAAATATTGCATACATTATACGGGATAAATGAAGCACACATAGAGGTTAGTCATCACTATCTCTACATCATACAATCATTGAAAATATAAGATATAGTTAAGATGAAATTACGATTATATTATCTATGTGGTACTGTTAGTCACAAAATACTTCATATGTTTTTGTTTTTACATCTGCAATACAACATACAATAATAGGAAAAATAACTGAAAATTTAAAAACATTATAATTATTAACTATCTAAACAACATTTTGGAAAACCTCTTTGTAAACAACATTTGTTGTTCTGCTTTGAGGTTTTCCTTTCCTATCAATAACCAAAATCTTTAGACCAGAGTTCTGACTAACCCTAGACATAGCGACATACAACTGACCATGTGAAAAAACCGGCTTAGGCAAATAAAGTCCAACATGTCTTAGAGTTTAGCCTTGGCTTTTGTTGATTATCATTGCAAATGAAACCATAACTGGGAACTGTCTTCTTCTCATTAGGAAATTATTTTTGCATCAGAGGGCGATACAACCATCCTAGGTATTAAAACCTTTGTGCCAATCGTAGTCCCCATTAGTATTTTAGCATCTAGTACATGGTCAGCCAATTGAGTGATTTGAAGTCTTGTGTCATTACATAAACCACCACTCAGATCTATATTTCTGAGCAACATTACAAGACAACCCACTTTTAGCTTTAGGCAGTGATTTGGTAACCCTGAAGCATTAACATTATTAAGAAAATCTGGTGTGTAAACAGGATTATTAAGCGATTTATGATCGGTTGGATCAATACTATCAGAACTAAGATAGTGTTTTTTCCTCACCTACATACAAATTAGTAACATACATTTTAGATAAATAAAAGAAAAGCTACTTCTAATAATCACATTTAAATTTTAGAAAACTATTTAAAACTTACCATTAAGCCTTTGCACCAAAATATCATTAATTATGTGGACGTCAACATTTTTTGGACAAAGAATTGTACACTCTTCAAACCACTCTAGCCTTTGACTTTCGAACCTACCATTTCCATAAACTGCATCTATAATGGCTTCAATAGGGTCATTAACATTTGTAATAAGCAATTATTTAGGTAGATCTATTTCAACAACTCCATCATTTGGTAATGACAACTTTCCCCTATTTCATGCTTATCCTGGTCACTTATGTGAGCAAGTAGTCTCATGTTCTTACTTAGTTTTAAAACTTTGCAACAACTCCACAAGTATGATGAATTAAGAGTTGAAAAGAATGTTTCTTGTCGACCTCCATAACGTATAACAGGCAGAATTTGACGAAAATCACCACCAAAAACTACAACTTTACCTCCGAAACTTCTGTTCTCTGGGTCACGAATAAGGTCTTTCATACTTCGATCTAGATCTTCAAAACAGTATTTATTGGTCATTGGAGCTTCGTCCCAAATAATGAGTTTTGATTCTTTAACAAAATCCCCAATCTCAGATCTTCTTGTAAAAGAACATGTGCTAAATTCATCGATATTTATAGGTATACAGAACCTTGAGTGTGATGTTCTCCCACCTTCTAACAAAAGTGCTGCAATTCCGCTAGATGCAACATTAAGAACTATGTTTCCTCTAGATCTTATAGCAGCTGAAAATAATCTCCAAATAAATGTCTTCCCAGTTCCTCGAAACCCTGATACAAAATAGGATCCACCCCTGTCATGTAAAACAGCCTCAAGTACCTCATTATATATATTCCTTTGCTCTTATGTGGCTTTGGGTAACCATTCTTCGAGATACTTCTCCAATAGTGTGTGATCATAATTACGCTCATCCCAAATAAGTTGATTTGTACTTGAAGCATCAAAGCTATGTAATTGTGGCATGCAATCATATTTAGAGTAAATATAATTATCAAGAAAGTAAATATAGATACAATTTAAAATAGAGTAGTATAATGTTTAGAGGAACAAAAGATTACATAGGTGTTTCATATCTTTCTTTATCGTAAAGAGAATATCTTCTGATAAAAGTCTCCACGTTGAATCCCAAACTTCCTCAGACTTACTCAAAGTATCCGACATGAGCAAGTTAACAAATAATCTCCTAGTATAATGAGCTGAACACATGAAACTTCCTTCTTTAATAGCTTCAACATACTCCTTGTCGTCATCTAGCAGGCCCAAGGTGAAACATGCATCTCTAAAGGTCTCATGCACAACACCTTTTACAGTCTTCAAATTAGTAAAACTGGTTGGTCCTCGCACATGCCCCAATAACATTCTTAGGTAGTACGATTCCTCTATCTTTTTGGGCACATAGTTTATTCTGCCAATAGAATAGCTCTTATCTATTCTCCTCTTGAATATCTTGTCTTTATTATCCCAAATGAACAAATTAGGTATCTCCTCATACAACAGTTGCCTAACCGAATGATCTGTTTTATTTAACTCAAACCATGCCAAAAACTGTGTAACACCCTCATCATGTCCCTCAATGACATCATCAGTTGTGTCCTCTTCTTTGTAATAAATTGGTTGCTTGCCTTCTTCATGAAAATACAACTTTACAACTGGAGTTGTCCGATGGTGAATATCATAAGAATAAATTCGCCACATAGCCTCACATGCAGACACATACCTGAGAAAGTAAATACATAAATACAAAATTTCTTTTACATCTTTTTATTGTAAATTTACATTTACATTTAAAATAACAAAATAAAAGTTTAGTCAACCTGCAATCGAACCAATCTTTTACTTCATTCCTTATATCTAATAATGAAGAATCATGAATACATCCACCATAGTTAGTGGGCTCAACCAAAATAGTAACACGATCTGGTCCTTTTGTGACATATTTAAATAGATATTTGCATGAACCAGATTGATTGCACCACTCTACATTAATATGAGCATGATACCTCAAAGATAACTTCTTGTTGTAAGGAACAATGTATCTATTATCACACTTGAAACCATGTTTCTCAACAAAACGATCAATGTCTCTTCTTCTATACACGGGGAATCCTTCATTGTTGACATATGTGTAATCAGAATTTGATTTAAGAAATTTATTTGTACATTTACCATTTACCATACACGATTGCATAGGATTTGCATGCCCACAAGGACCGTGAATCATACAATCCTTAACAACACCATATAACTCAGGTTCCATAATTTCATCAGGAATTTCTGTAGTGATAATCTTATCAGCTTGATCTTAGGTAAGAATTTTAGAACATGGTGCCATGAATAATAAGATATGAGCGTGTGGTAGACCTCTCTTCTGAAGCTCCACTGTGTACATAGCTGTTTGATAATAGAGATTAATTTTTTAACTATTTAGTAAAATTTACAAAGAATACAATTAATTTATGAAGATAAAAATACTTAACAAAACTTATACGAAACTGGTACTTTATATATGAGTATTAGGTTCTGTATATTGTCAGCGAAAACTATCATTATGTTAACACATATGATCAATCATGTTCTCATTGTTTTATGTTTGTCACACGTAATAGATTTTAAAGAAATATATATGTGTAGTTCAAACGTTTTTTACTACAGAACACATCAAATAAGCTATTGTTAATAGGTTTTTAAAATTATTTTCTATATACAATGTATATGATGCATTCTTTAAGCTCATAGTGAAAAGTATTTCCACACATAGCTTAGTAGATAATAAATTATAAGAACATATGCATGTAATTAGATTCAATAAATTAGATATAATGCTAAACGAATATGTTTACTTGATTGAGTCTTGCCGAAAATATAGCTTAAGATTATCAAGCTTAATCTTGAACATTTTTGCAATGATGTTCAGTTGGTTTTGAATCTCATTCTCGGTGTCAACAATATATAATTGTGAGAATTTAGCAAAATATCCTGTTTTAGACTTCAAAGATCCCATTAGATGGTAGTTTTGCCCTTGCGAAGTAAACATATGCGGACCACGACCTCTTTTTATTGTCTTATCAACCTTGCCTCCAATAAATGTGAATGCAAATATCATGTTGTAAGCTCTCATATTCTCTCTAAAATGTTTTGAAAGCTCATCATTATTAAATGTCAAAGCCCACAGTAATTCAGGAGAATCCTTTAACAATGACAATTGAAATTGTCCTTGTAAACAACACCATGTGTATATTGGATTCCGTGATCTTCTTCTCTTGTTTATACGTTGAGCATACCATAATAAAGCCCCGCAATATTCAGAACTATTTGTTGGGTCACCATCATCAATATAACCCGCCATTAATATTTCATATTAGAAAATTTACTTTAACAATGTTTAGTTATTTAAAACAATGTGCAGCTTTGCTTCTCTTGATAGTTTGAGTAATAATATCTTGTTTTTTGTGCAGGTAAACTTCTCTTGATTGTTTATGATGTAAATGATTTAAATTCACTGAATTCGGAATCTTTGAGAGGACCACAAACTTTTGCAACACTTTTGGCAATCATGCATAGCAACTCATATCTCTTAGTAGGTTCAACTAAAAGATCTTCATCAACAATAGTAGTTTCTTCACCGGGAGTGTTCTCATCTTTTTCGAAGCTGCTATCATCCTCTTGAGAGGTATAATCGTATTCAACTGTATTTATACATTCTTCAGTCACTGTCATTTATTTATAAGAAAAACAAAGTAATTAGTCATATTTAGATACAAAGAAAATAAGTTAAAAGGAAGAATACATTCTGTAAATGTGTTATAATTTAGTTCTACCACTTTCAGGTGCTTCATAATCGGAAGAGTCGGAGTCATTTTTAGAGTAAAATTTATCTTCAAAACCAGGAAGCTTACAGGACTAGGTCTCCATACTCGACTAAAAGAAAACAGTTAGTGAAACACAAATATATTGTGTAATTTTTGTAAGGTAAAGGAAAAAAAAATAGAGAATTTAGTGTTAGTGGTGAACGTGGTTGGATGTAAGAGCCGTTTTTTTTAATAAAGTGAGTAGTTTATTTATTAAACTACTCTACACTAATATTTATATATCAGTACTTATGGTGGTGCATAAGTATAAATCATTATGATTGTTCTTTAATCGTTATATTAACACATCTATTTATTCTATGTTTAGTACAAAGCTTCTATTGTTATCTGTTTGAATTGTTCAATAAAACAAATAAAGACTTGCATGTTTCCATGAAAATGTGGCCTCTATACTCATCAAAACATACTGTAAATGTTTAGAGTTAAATGAATTGTGCATGTTTTTGTCAGACCTATAGTACATATTTCACAAACTTCAATTGTTCTCGATTTGAATTATTGTAACTTTGGCAACCAAATATTTTAATACCTATGTAATTATTTGCAACAAAAAGTTGTGTAATGCGAATTTAATCGAATAAAAAGAAACTGATTCTATTATGGCTAATATGTAAAGTCTTTTGGTGATGATAAAAATTACCAATCTGATTATTGTGTTTGTTATATACATAATAGTGGTTTCAATGTGATTTTTGTGTTTGGGTTGAGATAAAAACATCAAAGTAGAATTAAGATTAAAATTAAGGGATATAATAAATAGAAAAAAACAGAGTAAGTCATATAAGTAAAAACCTAAACAAAGATTGAAACAAACATTAAAGAAACGAAAATATGCAAACATAAATGGGAAACAACCAAAAACATTAATGTACTACAATATCATTTCTTTGCTTTTGACACTTTTCTTGTTTCACTTTTTTCGGATTAAACTTTGGTCTCTTGTTTAACGTATTTTCTTTAGCTTCTGTTTTTTTTTTGTCTCAAGTGCTTCTTCATCATCAATAGTCTGTAATTCTTCTTTGCTGTTGGAGCTAGGTGTTGTTGAATTAATGTCTGGGTAATCGGATGACTCCCCACTTTTGGTCAGCTTTAACCCAACCTGCAAGATAATGAAATTATTACAAAAGCTACAATAAATATAAAGTGTATTATAGATGAAAATAATAACATGGAAAACACGAAAACTTACTTGATCATCATTAACTGTAGATTGACCTTCGAATTCAACATCCATTTGTTCAATCAAATTTTCTCCTTTCCAAACATGTGCAACTTTAAACGTGTCCTCTGATTTGGAGATATTTCTCGCCTCAACCATAAGAAGAAACTGATATGTTTTGCCTTTAATGTCGATGATGGCCTAGGGCAAATCATCAGGATCTTCTATCTACATATTATCATATCCAAAATATGTTTGTCAAGATGAAGAGTGACTGAGATTTATGAATGGTAAAAACGTACCTCCTCAAATCGTCCTCCAAGAAGTGATTGGGCTGTCTAGCCAACAACTTCAACACCATACGTATCAAAAAGGATGCATTTAGACTCAGTTGTATCATCTTTTATATCAACATATAGCTTGTACCTGAAAATACATGTCAGCTATTAAAACCCTGTTAAATAAAGTAAACAATTTTGTTAACAATATTCACCTTGCAACAACTGCTTTTAAGTAACCATTGCAGTTCTCACATAAAAACTTTTGTTTTTGATTTTTAGCATGATTGTTCTCAAGCAATGAATCTTTGTATACTTTTCTGTTGCATTTACGGCAAGCGAAATAGAACCAACCAGGATCAGTGTCAATAGCATAAATAGTGCACATAACTCGATATTTACCCTCCTGTGTATGACAATAATTTAGTTCTTTAATAAACTCAAACAAAACTAATATTTAAGAACAAAGGAAAAAAAAAGAGACAAATTACAAACCTCATACGTATCGAGAAGCTCAACTATTGTTTTCATTGGATATTGAGAGCACAACAGTGGGATTGCAGAACTAAGTTTTCCAACTTTTGTCTTTGAAAAAATCGGCGTAATGCAAGGAGTTACTTCAGTAGACCTGAATGATAAAAACAAATTAGTTAGGTATATATAGAAAATAAATGAAAATGCATTCAGGTTTAGCGTAAAACTTAACAATTGCTTAAACGCCTTAATCTCAGGGAAGTTGTGATCAGTCGTCATGATGGAAGCATCAAAAGCATTATACACCTTTAATGTTTCTGCAAAAGAAACAAAACATACTCAAAATATTAGGTTGCAAAAATATGTACTCATAACTGGGATATTAAAGAAAATATGTTTTATAACAGAGATTATAAAAACATACCTTTCCAAATATTGATTTTTGAAAATCTTATCAAACAATAGACACCTTTGTTACCTTTGTTGGCGTATGCATCGTAGATCATATCCGCATACTTACCCCACATCGTGCATTCAAGGAGATTGTCCCTTCAAATAATGAACATCATATCATCATATCATATATGTTGTCAGAAAACAAAAGACATAGTGTAGTCTCGAGATTGTTTAAGTAACAGTTAACTCACTCATTTTATTTTAGGATGAAATTGATCTTGTGAGTGTCTTTACCACGGACGTTAATGCTCTGCATCTCACCAATACCATTAAGCTGACCAACGACATCTGATTTATCATTGTGTAAAGTATATATTAGTAATTAACATATTACACAGAGTGAATAAAAATGAGGGAAAAGAGGAGCTGTAATACGAACCAATTAATACTCTAGTGTTGAGCTTGTTGTTGAGATGATTGTTGACAATATCATCAAACATAGAAAGTTCGATGAATGACTGATCGTTTACTGGATAAGAATCCATAACCGTTGTCATGTACAAAAAACCAATCTTGTAGGTGTGCATAGAAGGCTTGTTGAAACCAAAGTCTTTGTTCAAAGAAAACGTTTTTATTATCTTCCATCGTCGTACTGTCAAAACCTTCTCAAACTTGTTAATATGCTCTTTCTTTACAACAACACCAATTTTCGAACCCTGTGAAACATATAATGTAAACATAGATTTAGTTGTTTTCAAAGATTATAAAATGTATGTTTGTAAACGTGTAAAATAAACAAAATTTTTAGATTGTAAACTTACACTTTCATCTCCTAAAATCAGTTCAATGGATTCTCCCGTGGTTGGTGAGTGCTGTCTCCATGAGTTCAGTATTTTAACTCTGATTTTCCAGACTATCTTGAACGGTTTAAGCAATGGAAGCATAGTGAACTCTTGAGGTACTGCCAATGATAGATCATCTGATATTTTTGGAAAACAAACTCTCTTATTCATCGCCATCTCTAAATCTTTTGCTTTGTTAAAAGTCTCACAATAAATAAAAACGTAAAAGAGTTAAGAGACATAAATAGATGTATATTGAGGAGAAGGAAGTTACCTTAGAAATACGTTAGTGTATTGGGATAATGCTAAATCGTGGGGAAGTTAGTTGCCCACTTTCTTTTACTTTTTTTAAAACAAATTAAAGACAACGATATTTATAGATAAAGAGTAGGATATTTTACTGAAAATAAATCAAAATACGAATTTTACGTACCTGGATTACTGCATAAGTGATTTTGATGTTTAGAGGACCAAAACATATGATTATAGTTATAGTCATATGAATATTAAATGTCCCCTACAATATAGATTTATATTTCAATAGATAAATGTTAATAGATTATACCTTTTGAATTCAACCAGCCTCAACGCCTGACCTGAATACACGAAACAACCTTTCAATAAGAAAAAAACCACAGTTACAATTAAGTACATAAATGTCTATTAAACACATGAAAACAAAAAATGAATGCAAGATTCCATCTGGCTACATATATGGACCAAGTCTATAACTTAGTGAGTTAAGTTACTAACCGTCAATCTTGTACAACTTATACAATCTTCTGAAATGTATTCCCTCATTCTCAGAGAATCAAACAATGCTAAATCAAACTCTGTAGATTTCATCCCTGAAGCATAATTTATATAATCAATGAAAATCACCATATCAATGTGTATTGAAAGTAGCTTATACTAATGCAAGGAGTTACAGATACCTTTATTAATGAGATGTCAAAGCACACACCTCAATTTGTATCTTGGATTTGACCCTGAATCGATGTTGCCCCACAATATGGAAATATAGGAACCTGAAAAAATAGTAAACATATTTTGTGACTTCAAAAATACAATGCAATAGAGACCATGAGATAAATAATATCTACTAAACACAATGCAATAGAGACCATAGGATGAATATGATTTAAAATCAGTATTGAAATATTGCAGCACTAAGAAGTATATGTATCAATTACAGATACAAAAAACCTGATTCAACCTAAACCTATTAGCTGGAACAAAAATTGATGTGATTTAGGTAAAAGTTCACACCTTGACAGCATACTTTCTTATTGGAAAGTTCATCTCTTTCTTCTTCTCCCTTTCAGTCTTCAGATATGCATGTTCCAAACAGCCAAAAGTAATTTGTTAAGTATAAACACACCATGTGAATTTTAAAAAATCAATTTAAATATACTACGAACAATAAAATAGAGACCATGAGATAAATAATATCTACTAAACACAATGCAATAGATATCCTGAGAGAATTCACATTCATTTTCGTTGTAAAAGGTTTCATTCGTAAAACAAAAAGTAGTAAGATAGCTAATGCTTGGTGAGTCTCCTCCTGATAACTCTAGTCTTCTTAGGACGAAGATCGAGAGGCAAAAGCTTCTTGTTCTTGTAAACCTCTCTAAGAATAGACATTTGTTTCTGTGAGATCACTGTCAATACTTGAGCAATTGACTTACTCACCACCTTCCTGAACAACACACAAAGGCCATATGAGATGAATGTGATTTAAAATCAGTATTGAAATATTCAAGCACTCAGAAATATGTGTATCAAATACAAATACAGAAAACATGATTCAACCTAAAGCTATTCACTTGTCACAAAAAATTAAGTGATTTAGGTATTCACACCTTGACAGCATATTTTCTTATCAAAGGACCTACTGGAACACGTACATCTTAGAAAGCTTATTGGCAGCACCTCCAATGACCTTAGCGACACGAAGAAGAGTAAGCTCTGCCTTAAATTCTTTTAATCGGGTCGGATTGAATGGTGTTGACGGTTGATTTTTTGAATTCTTTGAACGGCGGAGACTCAGAGATGCGAAATCGTGGTTGCACAAACAACAATTCACAACCCCAGGAACAAAAAAAACGAATCGGTAAAAAGGGTAAGAACCTTAATCAAAGAATCCATTGGAACGGGTTAAAAATAAATACCTGGAGAATCGAAGAAAAGGATGGTCGAGTAGTGTACTCAACCTTTAACTCGTGATGAAAGTTTCGTCAGGTGAGATAGAAGAAAGAATCAGTCGACAAAGCAGCTTAATCGGGTCGGATTGAACGGTGTTGAAAGGTTCATTTTTTGAGTTCTTTGAACGGCGAAGAGAAAATGATGCGAAATCGTGGTTTAACCCTAAAAATATTTTGTCACAAATATTTAACTACGAGGACTAAAAAGGTGAGAACTGATTGTGCAATTTTATATAATAAAAGGATTTTTAAAAAAGCGTACGGCAACTTTAATAAAAAGAGATCGTTCTGAAATGGAAAGGTAAATTGATTTGGAAGTTCGACTAAATCCTTATCTTTTTTTATAGAACACTTCTAATCTTGATTGTCTCTTTATTTTTAAAAAATAAAAAATTTATCGGTTTGAAATATAAATTTGAATTCATTCTTTAAAAAAATAAAAAATCAAACCTAGTTAAATTTCAAAATTTGATATAGTTTCTGATTTCATAAGATATTGACAAAAAGAAATTCATTTGAAAATCACTTTGAAAATGTGACCTCAAGAAAACAGAGAGTATATAGGCCCAAGCCCTTTACTTTGATTTAACCACATAATCCATAATTTTAAAATCTTCGATCATTTTTGGTCGGCTATTTTGTCCAGTATTAATAACATCTTTATAAGATTATCATGAAAGTCATCTCCTCCACACAAAGTCACAACTCGTTCCGAAATCGGACCACACAAAATAGTCCAACAGACTTTGACTTTGAACATTTCTACTTCGTCGTCGTTGCGAGTATACAAATATGTTAATACTTGAAATTTTCATAATCTCAATATTCTCATATACTTCACAAAATCAAAGTCAAAAGCTCAATATACTTAATGGAGAAAGCTAAATACATAACCTTGTTCGTGTTCTTGCTCTTTCTAGTTCTATCATCAGATTCTTCTAAAACTTCTGTTCTTGCTCAAGCCACGACCACAGAATTCACTTTCAAAGGTTTCAAAGGAACCCAAACGGAATTTCAAAGAGAAGGAGCTTCGACGGAAATTCAAACAGATGGTCTTCTTAGACTAACTAATCGAAGCCTAAACGTCACTGGATCAGCGTTTTACCGCAAACCTATTCGATTGCGTGAGAACACCAAATCCTCCAGATTCAAAGTTCGTTCCTTTAGCACTTCTTTCATCTTCGTCATAATCTCTTCTAGTCCCGATAACGGTGGTTATGGATTCACGTTCACACTTTCTCCGATCCCAAATCGTCCCGGAGCTGGCTCTGGACAGTATTTGGAGCTTTTGAACAGATTCAACAATGGTAATCTGTCAAATCACGTTTTCGCTGTTGAATTCGATACGGTACAAGGATTTAAAGACAGCGAAACCGTAGACGGATTCAAAGACGGTATCGAGACAAAAGGAAACCACATCGGTCTTAATTTCAACAGTTTCTCCTCCGCTGCACAAGAGCCACTAAGTTATTACGAAACCGATGATCGGAAAGAAGATTTTCAGCTTCAGAGCGGCGAACCAATCCGAGTTATTGTCGATTACGACGGTTCTAGCGAAATGTTAAACGTTACTGTATATCCGACGCGAATAGAGTCTAAACCCAAAAGGCCTCTGATGTCGCGACGAGTTCCGGAGTTATTGGATATTATGGAGGAGGAAATGTATGTCGGATTCACCGCAGCGACTGGAAGACAATCTAGTGCTCACTATATAATGGGTTGGAGTTTTTCAAGCGCTAGAGATAATCCAGAGGCGGTTTGGCTCGATCCTTCGCAGCTTCCACGTCCGCCTCCGAATACAAGCTCGAGTAACAAGATAGGTTACAGTTCTAAAGTCATCGCTTTGATTGTAGCTTTATCGATCGTCACATTGGTTTTGCTTGTGTTACTGTTTACTTTTGTTATATATAAAAGGCAAATCCAGAAAGGAGAGATTTTGGAGGATTGGGAATTCGATTACCCTCATAGATTCAGTTACGCAGATCTCTGCTTAGCAACGAAGAAATTCAAAGAGAGTGAGATTATCGGTGCTGGAGGATTTGGAATCGTTTACAGAGGAAATCTATCTTCTTCGGGTCCTATCGCAGTAAAGAAGATAACTTCAACTAGCTTACAAGGTGTTCGAGAATTTGTCGCAGAGATAGAGAGTTAAGGAAGATTAGGGCATAAGAATCTCGTGAATCTTCAAGGATGGTGCAAACACAAAAACAACCTCATGTTAATTTACGATTACATCCCCAACGGAAGTCTCGACTCGCTGTTGTACAAAACGCCGAGGTTAAACGGCATCGTATTGTCGTGGGAATCGCGTTTCGAGATTATAAAGGGAATCGCGTTGGGACTATTGTATCTTCATGAAGAATGGGAACAAGTTGTGATTCATAAAGATGTGAAAGCAAGTAATGTTCTTATAGATGAAGACATGAACGCAAAGCTTGGAGATTTTGGACTCGCGAGGCTTTATGAACGCGGAGCGCAATCGCAAACTACGAAAGTCGTTGGAACTTTAGGGTACATGGCACATGAACTCACTCGCAACGGTAAAGGCTCAACCGCGTCTGATGTTTTCGCGTTTGGCGTTTTGTTGTTAGAACTCGTGTCTGGGAATAAACCAATGAACACAGAGAGTTACTTTTTAGCTGATTGGGTAATGGAGTTTTACAGAAATGGAGGAATCCTAAGCGCCGTGGATCAGAAACTCGGATCTAATTTCAATGGTGGAGAGGCCAAGTTAGCTCTTATTGTGGGATTACTTTGTTGTCATCAGAATCCAAAATCTCGACCATCGATGAGACTGGTGCTTAGATACTTAAACAGTGAAGAGAATGTTCCACAGATCGACGGAAATTGGGGATTCTTAGATTCTTCTAAAGACAATCTTAAAAAGAATGTTGAAGGTTACGTTTCAACCGATGAAGCCTCGAACTCCAACACTAATTTGTCTTTTGCAGATGTTTCTTCAAGCTCTCTCGTTAATGGTAGATAGTTTCATTCAAAGCACTTACCACCAAAGCTTATTTTTTCTTTCTTTTATGTAATTAAGGACATTCCTTTTACAATCATTCAACTGGTTTTGACCCCAAATATATCACAAATACAGTGTAAACACTCTAATCGATAAATACATAAGTCTGCTATATACATATCCAAAGTTTCAAGCTCTGAGTCAAATTTCAATGAAAAACCTCTGGAGCAAAGCGATTGGTCATCAAAGGCGAAGTGAAGGAAGTTGCAGTGGAGTAAGAAGACGATGTTCGGAGAGCTGTAGTGATCGCTGAAGCTAGACTCTTCAGTACGAAGATGAGTTCTTCGAGCATACTCAGTGTCTTTCTCATCGTTGGTTCTTAATTCTGGAGTCCGATAGATAGAGATAGAGGTTGTGATTGATCTTTCTAGTTTCTATTGCTGACTTTTAGATCTGGATTCTGGCCATTGATGATGTCATGCTGACTATATGACCTTCGTATCCATGTAAATGTTATTAAATGGGACAATTGCCAAATGGAACTTAAAATACTGATTAAAATGGAGAACTCAAACTCAATTTTTCTTTCACACCTCAACTACTATAAACCCTAGATAGCTTTTAGATTTTTGAGGTTTTGGCAGATCATACTAATGAAAAACAGTTCATTTTAGTAATATAAATAAACCACGTTACCTGCACTAGTTAGTTTTGTAAAGTATGTGCCATGATGATCACTACTTGTACTGTTGTATGGAATCATAATTGTAAAAACACATAGAGGTGAATCAAAGAGTTTACAAATAAGTAATGTAAACACTGAGCTTATGAATTTGACCCCAAAAAATAAAACAGCTTACGGAAATACAATTGCAATATAGAAAAATTCGATAAACAGGAAGAGCCTACTTACGTATTTTCTTTATCAATCGTTTAAGTACGACACAAACTCTAAAAAAGCGTAAGAGATGTGTTTCTGTTTTCTGACAGATTTACAAAATTAGATTCAAATCATGATTAGAATAAAAATCAGACTTTCATACTGACTCTACATGCATTAATTGTTTTTGATATTATAAATTGAAGATTTTGATATTTAGCGTCTACATTAATTTTGTTATTAATTAGTGTGAATTTAGAAACTAAAAAGAATGAAAGAGAAGAGGAAAGAAAACGCAAACGCATTGAAGACTTTCCCTTTGTCTCTCTCTTGACAAAATCCCAATTTTCGCATCCTCACTTTCTCTTTGCCTTTTTTTCTTTCCTCTCTTCTGCCGCCACCACCACCACCATCACCACTGTTTATGCGCCTCCGCTTTCACCTAAATCGCCGTCGTAGCCATCCTCTGCTTCTCTAGATTCCTAGGGTTTCCGCTTCTCTATCCCCATCTGGGAGGGCTTTTTGAGCTGGATTCTCTGCTTCTGCGCCGCTGGTGCAGCGGCTTTGTTGATTGATCTGGATTTACTCTTCTTCGTTTCGATTTCTGACATCCTTTTTAGGCCAATCCGAACAAATAGCTAGGGCTGAGGATTTTATTTTGCGGGATTTCGGGGTGTGTATTCGGGTTGTGTTCTCCGATTTGGATGGCATTAGGAGACTTAATGGTGTCTCGGTTCTCGCAATCTTCTGTTTCTTTGGTCTCCAATCACCGCTACGATGACGACTGTGTCTCTAGTCACGATGACGGTGATTTGCGGAGAAATGATTCTGAGGCGAAGAACAGTAGTTACAGTAATGGTACAACGGAGAGAGCCACCACCGCCACCAGCATGGCATACTTGCCTCAGACTATTGTGCTCTGCGAGCTTCGACACGACGCATTCGAGGCTTCTCCGTCCTTGGGGACTTCCGAGATCGTATTTGTCCCCAAATGGCGGCTCAAAGAGCGAGTAAGTTTTCGATCGAACATTCTTGTTAGCTGCAAGTATGATAGATTAGCTTGTGGACTGATCTTTGTGTTTTGTGTAATTGACGATAAAAGAGGGGCATTGAACAACTACATTATCTTGAATTTCATGACACTGTTTGCTATTGTTCCCTACTATGTTTGGTAACTGAGGAGGTCATAATAACTTTTACTTTGGACATGAACCCTGATAAAATGAAAGTTCAGAAACTGGCCAAATAATGCACGTTTTCATTTTGATCCCATTGTCTGTTTTAAAGGAATATTATCTCAGCATAAACTAAATCTGGCATTTATTCTTCTTCTTTGCAGATGAAAACAGGATGTGTAGCTTTAGTTCTGTGTTTGAACATTACGGTAGATCCGCCGGATGTTATAAAAATATCTCCATGTGCTAGAATCGAGGCCTGGATAGGTTGAACCTTTGGCCAACTCAAATCTTATGATACCTTTTCTTTTGTGAGTTGATCCTTTTTATTTGTCGCCACAATAGATTTTTATGCTCCCTTTAATCTGTGGCAGATCCATTTTCCATGGCCCCGCCTAAAGCTCTCGAGACAATTGGAAAAAATTTGAGCACTCAGTATGAGAGATGGCAACCCAGGGTGAAGCTTTATTTACCTGCCATTCTTTCATTGTCGTTTTGTTAAGTTACGCTTTTCATTCTTACTTTATGATTTCTCTCAGGCCCGCTATAAGGTTCAATTAGATCCAACAGTTGATGAGGTGAGGAAGCTGTGTTTAACTTGTCGGAAATATGCGAAGAACGAGAGAGTTCTGTTCCATTATAATGGGCATGGTGTGCCAAAGCCTACAGCTAATGGTGAAATTTGGGTATTTAATAAGGTCTGTTTTAACTTGCTTTTTGTTTCCTTTACCATGTTCTTGTTCCTTCTCGTCTGTTACCACGTGCTGATTGATCCTGTCTCTGAGCAGAGTTATACACAGTACATTCCTTTGCCAATCAGCGAGCTTGATAACTGGTTGAAGGCACCATCCATCTACGTTTTTGACTGCTCCGCTGCTAGGATGATTCTTAATGCCTTTGCTGAGGTAAAGAAAACAATCACTTTACTCATATTAAACATCTACCTGTCTGTCTATAATACATTTGCTCTTTACGGTAACTTCAGCATTGGGCTTCTACTAGTTCCGCTGGATCTTCAAAGGACTGCATTCTACTTGCTGCTTGTGATGTACATGAGACACTTCCTCAGAGTGCTGAATTCCCAGCTGATGTTTTTACTTCTTGCCTTACTACACCCATTAAAATGGCATTGAAATGGTAAAACCTTATTTGATATCTGAATTTTTCTGCGTATATAGTTTAAGTTTCGTCTAGCTAGGTTATAGAATCTTAGCTGACATAGTGAGGTAAGATCAAAACGTTTTTGTTTCTGAGAGATCAATTGGATCATAGTGATTTCGTTAGAAGACCTTATGCGTATGTTTTAGTTCTGCATTGTGAGTAAAGCAGCATGTCATAAGAGTTGTGAAATGATAATTACCTCTAGCTGAGTCAAGTGATGTGTGGTTCCAGTAATTCTTTTTCGTGGGAGCTAATATTCTGATGAGACCAAAAGATTCGTGATACTATCCCAATTGATAGCCTTCATCTTCTGTGGTGCTTATTTGATAATTCATTTCCCCTGAGGGTGTTCAGTTTCGGTTTTGGGCTTCTTTTCAATCTTTCCCATCAAATAGATCACTGTTTTATGTTAAATCGGTGGATTTGTACTTCGTAGTGCAGTTAAGGTTGCAGCTTTCACGAGAGGCTTTCTATTGCAGGTTCTGCAGGCGTTCTCTTCTGAAAGAAATAATCGATGAATCACTTATAGACAGGATTCCAGGCCGGCAAAATGACCGTAAGACATTATTAGGGGAGTTGAACTGGATTTTCACAGCAGTGACAGATACAATTGCATGGAATGTTCTTCCTCATGGTATGTCTTGAAACTTTCTGCAAGCCTCTTTAATTTGACTTGTTTGTATTTTCTGTGTTCCTCATGAATGTTAGTCTTACCCTGCAGAACTTTTCCAGAGATTATTCAGACAAGACTTGTTGGTTGCTAGTCTTTTCAGAAATTTCTTACTTGCCGAGAGAATTATGCGGTCTGCAAATTGTAATCCAATATCTCACCCTATGCTGCCTCCTACGCATCAACATCATATGTGGTATTCTACAAGAACCCTATTCTTTTTTATATAATGTTCTGTCTCTAGATTCCTATTCTTTTTTATATAATATTCTGTCTCTAGATTCTCACTTAGCTAGCTGTTGCATGCTTTTCAGGGATGCATGGGACATGGCTGCTGAAATCTGTCTTTCGCATCTACCCCAACTTGTTCTGGACCCAAATGCTGAGTTCCAGGTTTGTTTTATTTTCTAGAATTCCTTTGTAATTGTATAAGACGGCACCTTTCTTGTTGATAATACCTGTTCCAATCCCTTTTCTAGCCAAGTCCGTTCTTTACTGAGCAACTGACAGCTTTTGAGGTGTGGCTTGATCACGGATCTGAGCATAAGAAGCCACCGGAACAGCTGCCTATTGTTCTTCAGGTGCCTAAATTTATGTACTCATTTCTCTGTTTACTGAGAGAGAGAGAGAGAGACATATTCATTTATCATTTTCGCCCACCTGGTTTTGACTTTACATTCTTTGACTTTCTTCAGGACGTTCTATCATAGATTTGTTTAAATATTGCCACTTTAGCATAACTATAGATTCTGATTTGTTTCAGGTGTTACTTAGTCAATGCCATCGGTTTCGTGCTCTTGTACTTCTTGGAAGGTTTCTTGACATGGGTTCTTGGGCTGTGGATCTGGTATACTTCTGTAAATTTGAATTCCCTTTCTCTTTGCTTTACACATAGTTTCTCGTTGTTATCATGTGTATGTCTTTACACATGAAGTGAATTGTTTTAGGCCTTATCTGTTGGAATATTCCCATATGTGCTGAAGCTTCTGCAAACAACAACAAATGAGCTAAGACAGATTCTGGTTTTCATATGGACAAAAATTCTTGCACTTGATAAGGTAGATATCTGATTTCCATGAACTATTCTCTAGAAGGACGATGGTGGTTCATCATGCCTCTGCTTGTTATTCTTCAAATTTGTGCTACTTTTTTTTTGAGGCTTTTTCTTAGTGTGCATATGTTGTTTACTGAGCGTGATTTTGTTGAAAGAATATTATATGTTTCTCATCTAGTTATTCGGACATGAATTCTTAGTGGCTTATATCTACCATCAAACATCTCTCTGCTCTTTTTTTTTTTATGTATATCATATCCTTGGACATCTCTCAGTTATTCAGACATGAATAATTAGTGGCTTCTATCAGTCATACTTTCTGGCTGTTTAAGCGTTCTCGTTTCAGTCTTTGGATTATTCTAACGTTGACTGGTCTCTCTTTGTTTTCAGTCATGTCAAATTGATCTTGTGAAGGATGGGGGCCATACATATTTCATAAGATTTTTAGATAGCTCGGGTGCATTTCCAGAACAACGAGCTATGGCTGCTTTTGTTCTGGCTGTCATTGTGGATGGATACCGACGAGGCCAGATAGCATGTCTTGAAGCTGATTTACTTAATGTTTGTCTGAGGCACCTAGAAGCATCCAGACCAAGTGATCCCACAGCCAGAACCATTGTTTCTACAATGGCTTTGTCTCTGTCTCGGAAAGTTATGGGAAGATTTTACGGAGGGCCAAATATCGGGTAGGAGGCAAATGCTTATGAAAAGTTGGCACCTTTGCTTTCCGAGCCCCAACCTGAGGTGAAGCTCAGATTTCTGTATATTGTGCTTCTTACGACAGTGTAATGTCTGACCATAACATTCTCTTGTAGGTAAGGGGCTGCTGCTGTCTTTGCCCTGGGTACTTTACTTGATATTGGTTTTGACTCTAATAAAAGTGTTGTGGAGGATGAATTTGATGATGATGAAAAAATTAGAGCGGAAGGTGCTATCATTAAAAGTCTCTTAGATGTAGTTTCAGATGGGAGTCCTCTAGTCCGAGCAGAGGTTGCTGTAGGTACGCAAAGCATGCAACTCTTGAAAATTTATGATTGTGGGACTATGGGTTTCTAATTAGCGTCAGAGTCATTTAACTTAATGAGATTATACTAACTTAGACGCATCTCTACATTCTATTTGTAGATTTATTATTTGCCCATCTTTTTGAGTTCCAATTTACTCAGGATTCCTTATTTATTGGATGAGGGAATGTTATATTTAACTCAGTACAATCTTAAAAATTATATTGTCACTCATGTAGAGAGTTCTTAGTTTTGTGCATTTCCAAATCTTTGCCTTTGTTCATGCTGCATATACATTTTGAAGCATAACTAGCATATTTATAATCCCCAAATCTATCTGTTTATGTTTCTACAGCTCTTGCACGTTTTGCCTTTGGCCACAAACAGCACCTAAAGTTAGCGGCAGCGTCATATTGGAAGCCTCAGTCAAGTTCTTTGCTTACTTCACTCCCTTCGATAGCTAAATTCCATGATCCTGGGAGTGCAACAATTGTTTCTTTACACGCGAGTCCTCTGACTAGAGGTAGTACTGATAGCCAACCAGTGGCTCGTGAGGCTAGGATCTCAAGCAGTCCTCTTGGTTCTTCTGGGTTGATGCATGGATCGCCATTATCAGATGATTCTTCGTTACATTCTGATTCTGGAATTATGAATGACAGTGTCAGCAATGGAGCTGTCCATCAGCCAAGATTTTTGGATAACGCTGTTTATTCGCAAAGCGTTCGAGCTATGTTTGCATTAGCTAAAGATCCATCTCCGCGTATTGCAAGTCTTGGGCGGCGTGTGCTTTCTATTATTGGAATCGAACAGGTTGTTGCGAAACCCTCAAAGCTCACTGGCCGACCAGGGGAAGTTGCAACTTCATCTCACACTCCTCTTGCTGGCCTTGCTCGTTCGTCCTCATGGTTTGATATGCACGCAGGTAGCTGTTTATGGAGTGTTATGATCATCTCTTCATGTGAAGATTTTCAAAGTTTTGCTTAGTTATAGAATGCTGCCATTCTCAAGTCTTAAGTGAGTTTTGATCTTGCACTGTTGTTGATTACAGGTAATCTACCCTTAAGTTTTAGGACTCCCCCAGTCAGCCCACCTAGAACAAACTATCTGAATGGACTTGGACTGAGAAGAGTTTGTTCGCTAGAGTTCAGGCCACATCTGTTGGGTTCACCAGATTCAGGAACAGGATTGGCTGACCCACTTTTAAATGTCAGTGGATCTGAACGGAGTTTGCTTCCACTATCAACCATCTATAGCTGGAGTTGTGGCCACTTTTCTAAACCGCTTCTTGGTGGTGCGGATGGTAGTCAAGAGATTGCAGCCAAAAGAGAAGAGAAAGAAAAATCTGCACTTGAGCATATTGCAAAATGCCAGCACTCATGTAAATAGTTTTTGTCTGTTATCTCTGGTTTTTTCTATGCCTATTCTAGTCATCTAATTGACTTACAATATTTTACCTTGATCAGCTATTAGCAAGCTCAACAATAATCCTATTGCCAACTGGGATACGAGGTTTGAGACGGGAACAAAGACAGCTCTCCTTCACCCATTCTCTCCTATTGTAGTTGCTGCAGACGAGAACGAACGGATCAGGTATGAAGTTTCATTAGAGAATCGCTAAAAGTGTATCCGAGATCTACTTTTTGCATTAAGGTTGACCTTTTAGGGAAATTGCAGGCTAGTTCCCAAAAAAGGAGGTGTTTCCTTTCTAAGCTATGATCTTGCAATTAGATCGCTCTTTTAGTATAGTCATCAAGAAATATGCTTCCCTTTGAAACTGCTCTTTAACTTTGATGTTCTCTCTTGTGAGCTTTCTGATCGAGATGTCTCAACTGTTCTACAGGATTTCATTTACTTTTTTGTCAGAGTATGGAACTATGAGGAAGCAACTCTTCTCAATGGCTTTGACAATCATGATTTCCCTGACAAAGGAATCTCAAAGCTCTGCTTCATCAATGAACTTGATGACTCTCTGCTACTTGTTGCGTCATGTAATATTCACAACTCTTACCACCAAGTCTTTGCAAGTTGATTAAGTGTGGCTGTTGAGAAATGGTATTTATGCCTTACACATGTTTTGGAATTTTGGGTAGGCGATGGGTCGGTCCGGATATGGAAAAATTATGCAACAAAGGGTAAACAAAAGCTTGTTACAGGGTTTTCTTCACTCCAGGGTCACAAGCCCGGTGCACGTGACTTGAACGCTGTCGTGGACTGGCAACAACAGTCTGGTTACTTGGTTTGTGATTACTTTAATCAACGCTATGCAGTGTTTTTTTTTTTCAAGTTACGAAATTTGGTTTAGTGTTATTTACGGATTACTGATATATAACAGTATACTTCTGGGGAGGTGTCAACAGTCTCACTTTGGGACCTGGAGAAAGAGCAGCTTGTCAGATGTATCCCCTCTGATTCAGAGTGCGGAGTTACAGCACTTGTAAGTCTGCATGAACAGCCATCTTTTTACAACATAGAAACGTTCTAAGATGTCATGCTTTGCTACCAATCTACTGGTAAACGGGTTTGATGAATGGAAGAAATAATATACAGAAGCTATTGTCTTATAGTTCTTTTGTTTGTATTGTGAATTCATGGTCATATGCTTTTCCCTGGTCAAAATTTTTTCCAGGATCTAAACGAAAGAGAAGCTGGCCTTAATAATTAATCTGAGAGTAATGTAGCTTTGCGCTGTTTGATTGTCTGTTGGGCTGATGTTAGGTTATGGCAGGAAAATAATTTAGGTGTCAGGATCCTTAGCAAATTGTTGTTGAGCAGGAATAAGCTAGACTGGTCTAGAAATTCAAAACATGGGATCTTCACTTACTTTTATGTTATCTTTGCAGTCCGCTTCTCAAGTACACGGAGGTCAACTTGCTGCTGGTTTCGCTGATGGATCTTTGAGACTATATGATGTTCGGTCACCTGAACCGTAAGTTGCTTAGTAATTTGCTATTGAACGGAGAAGTTGAACAAAAACTCCGCAAATTAGAACGCAAATGAGAACACCAAAATTGTTTTGAAATCATTTAATATTATTTCTCCTATTGAAGGCTTGTCTGCGCTACCCGGCCTCATCAGAAAATTGAAAGAGTTGTCGGACTCAGTTTCCAGCCTGGACTTGATCCCGCAAAGGTTGCAAACCAAAACTTATCTATGAACTGTCAGCTTTCATACCTTACTTGGGTTGGGCATTCTGTTTTACAGCATATTTTGGTTGTTTTCGGTGTTTGGATGCACTAAGTTCAGCTGCAGTTAGTTTTGTTTGGTACGAAAGTGTAGCAACATTTCGGAATAGAAATTTAGGTTTAGATGCCGGTTGAAGAATTTCATCTAGTTTGGTTTCAATCCCACACCTATTTCCAAGAGTTCCTCAATTCTATGATCTTTTCGTGGGGCTAATATCTTTTTTCTTTTTTAGTTGGTGAGTGCATCACAGGCTGGTGACATAAAGTTTCTTGACCTAAGAACAACAAGGGACGCATACCTGACAATTGATGCACACAGAGGTTCACTCACGGCCTTAGCTGTTCACAGACACGCTCCAATAATCGCGAGTGGATCTGCAAAACAGCTCATTAAAGTGTTTAGCCTTCAGGGAGAACAACTAGGGATAATCCGCTACTACCCGTCCTTCATGGCACAGAAGATTGGTTCAGTAAGTTGCCTCACTTTTCATCCGTACCAAGTTCTACTTGCAGCTGGAGCTGCTGACTCATTCGTCTCCATATACACCCATGAGAATACTCAAGTAAGATGAGTCACAACCGTAAGTGAAAATGGTGCATTGTGCATTTGTGATTAAAGAAAAAAAGAAGCAAAAATCAGTCGAGGTTGGGTCGGTTTTGGGTTTGGGGTAAAGTGGGTGTGGTTTATAGTATTCATTAGCCTCCATTGAAGTTAAAAAGAAGATCAAAGTTCAAAGTAAAGAAAGGAGGCTTCACCAAATAAGTTTTATCTCTACCGATGCAACAACGCACGTAAATGGTGTCTGTAAATAGTTTCCCTGTTTCGCTTCTTAATTTTCTCATCTCTTGGGTGTGTGATTTCTTCCTTTTCTATTAATCCTTGTCTTATCGTTTCCTAATTTGTTTCATGTGTAAAAAAAAATGGTTAAAGTAATGGTGGAAAAAAATTTACATTTTCGTGATATTTTATAACCAAGGATAATGCATGTAAATGTTCTGCCTTAGTTTCTTCTTTTTACTTTTTTCCCTAAACTGATATCATTAATAACGGAAATACAAAAGATTAGTTTAGTAACCGGCATCAGCAAAATCTAAACAGTGGATAAACCCTAAAAGTCCAAAAAACTGCTGAGCGTTATAAAAGCAAAATATTAAAATCAGACTAAAAAGCACAGAAAATGAAGAGACTCTTTGGAGCTCTAGAGGAAGATTCGCCTTCAAAATCAAGGTATGGCTTGCGTTTGCTTTCACGGATAAGTAACATTTGAATCTGCTGCTGTGATGGATTTGTGGCTGTCATGTTCAAAGGTCACTGAAAGGTTTTCCATGTTCACCGGTTGACTTGCCGTCATATGAGTCATAGAAGAGAGAGTAACCAATCTATGAGCTCTCTCCGCTATGTCTCTTGGGATGAAGTGAGACTCACTTTGTTGTGTTCATTGAAGTAACTCGTAGGTTATGGTGTTGCACCACTGCAGAGTTAGTGTCTAGTGAAGGAAAGGTGTTTTGATCAGCTTTTCTTGTAGTCGAAAAATAGTCGTCAGCAGAAGGTTGTGTCCGATTCTTCTTCCCAAAATTGGATGGCGATTGGCCACTCATTAAACATGATGGGTTGGCTTCTCAAGATGGAGATGAAATCGATCAGAGTTGAAAAGAGATTGCACATAATCTCGATCGATGACTCTTCATTTCACTATTGTCTCCATTTTCCATATCCGAGGTAGTTCATCGACCATTTCATAGGGAATCTGCTCCTCAAAATTAAGAGGTTTAGCAACCAAGCTAAGTCTAGTGTGTGCCTCCATTCCAATGCAAGTGAGGCCGGACATGAATTTCAGGATCTTTTCTACCAAAGTTGAAGAAAGCCTCGGTGGTGAGGTTTCAGATATGAATTTAACGGTTTGACCTTGGTGAGTCCAAACCGATGAATACTAGTTTTGACGGAATTGCGTGAATGAGAACCACAAAGGAAGGTGATTATTCTATTGATAATCTCAGATCCGTCAAGTTGGAATCCTCACAAAGTTGACTCGTCTCTCGTTCTTGAATCCTCAAAAGAAATAGAAGGCGGCTAAGTATTCTAACAAGGAGAAGTTCATTATTCAAGTGTTTCAAGTCTGAAAAATACAAAGGAATGTTTGAGCTTATATAGGGTCAATACTACAACGGTAATATGCTTAAAATAGGAAGCAAATATCACAGAAATAAGTGTCAACCGGACAAGTGATGAGTGCGGTCAATCTTAGAGCTGTTGGAGAAGATTTGGTGATCGGCCGGATATGGAAAGTCTTCAATGGGGAGGATTCGCCTAATCCTGTGCGTTCTGGAGCATGGGAAGACTCTCCTGTATACTTCTGATTCTCTTAGAGTGTCTCATGGGCGCCATACATAAGTCTGCAAGATCTTAAGGGAAGTGGATCCCATACTTTCCTTAAACATAGTCGGATCGGACTTTCTTATTGTAAGGCGGGTTTCTGGAAAATCTGTCGGGCGTTTGATGCATTTGTGGTCATTTTGGATCACTGAAAGAACCAAGAATAACCTCCAAGTGGTATGGAGTGAAGGACGCTGAGCTGGGCTATGTTGCTTGAAAGTTGACGTTGTCGCGCATAAGACCTTAGGGCAGAAAGTCTGTCTTGTAAAATACATAACTATCGGATCCGAGCTTCGATTTGGATGATTGAACCTTGAATAGTTAGCTAGTTTAGTCAATAATCCATAGAAATAAACTTCATGTCCTAATTCTCTTGGTAGCGTCTAGAGCCCCTTGATAAGTGAGCATATGTCTTCCTGATCCTCTGGGAAAGGTTGTTGACGTGAACTTCTTGCTTGCTGCTCCGGTTCTTGAGTGTTGAGTGAGTCATTGAGTTTAGACAGCTGAAGCATGTATAGTAAGAAGACTTTCCATATTCGGCCGATCTTTGACATGTTTCCCAAGGAAGGTCGTTTTCCCTTTATCTTTGGTGTATTTAGCCCGAAACTCGACAACCGAGTCTAAGCCTTGTCATGCAGTCGATGGTACCATCGAGTATCCTATCAAAGGTAGAACTGCAATATGGCACTCCAAAGGTTTGCTTCCATTTTTTTGTCTTGGTATGTTGTATTACTTAGTTAAAAATGATGTTGCTAGTTGATACATAGCTGGGAAGAGAAACTAAAATGATTGTGTTTTGCCACATGTCATGTAATCAATGAGACTGTGAGCTACACAGAACCCATGTAGAGCCAATTGCTGGGCTACACCACAAATCTTTTGAGCTTGATCTCCTGTTTAGAAGTAGAGGCTTGTGGTTGGTTTGTTTTCCATGTCGTGCCACATGTCCACATAAGCAAATGAGGAAGTAGAACGTCAAAATTACCCATCAATGATTATTGAGTTGGTTTTTGAAGGATAAGGAATAGTGTTGCTATATAGTAAATAAAAATTGATGAAAGGATAAAAATAGCGATGATGTGTTATTGGTTAAGGTTGATATAACTATATATATATAAGTAGGGTTGTCTCTTGTGGTATCGACAATTCAGCACCTCATTTAAAAAAGACCAATCAAATCGCTTAATCAATCCAACTCATTACATGATTCCACTTCTTCAATCTCAAACCTTTTGCTTTCAACAATCGTGACTCTTCTGTTTTCATTTTTTTTAAATAAAAGGTAATGACTCTTCTGTTTCTCCTACGCTAATTTCCATTTCTTTCACAAAATGGAGACTGTGACAATGTCACCACGAAAACTGTCAATCTAATCCCCAACCTTAAGTGTAACAAAGTTGAGCAGGTTCTGTTTTTTACTCTTTTAACTTCTCTCTTTTTGATTTGATTGTGGTTTTGAAGGAACAAATGTCAAATACACATGCAGATTCATCATTCATATTAGTTTCCACATCATCTTCTTCTTCTCCATCTTCTCTTCTAAAAGTGAAACCCTATTTTAATATATTTACAAAGGAAAAATAATAAAGGAGAACCCCTAGTGTTCTCAGCAGAGTATGACGAAAGAAAATTCTCTTTGATGAAAAATTAATCAGAGCTTATCTTTTGGTTATATAGATTGTGTGTTGTAGAAGCTCAAGGTGTACACGGTTCGGCGACATCTGAAACAAGGCAACATCATGTTCACTCTCACATGTTTAAAAATAAGAAGACGACATCTGGAACAAGAAGATGACGGTTCTATCCTTCTTACGGAAGCTCTTAATCATATAAACACTTCTCCGACCAAATTTTGGAAGTTTCTATGGAAGATGACTTTTCTCTACAAAAATTGGTTCATGTGGGTTGTGAGATAATTACTTATCTTAAAATCTCTTTTTATATAATTAAATCAAACCATATTTCTTTTCCGTGAAGTTTACTGATCTCAATTGTTTCCTAGGTTTCTACAAAGTGTATGGGCCTTCATGTATGTGAAAAGACTGCAGGGAAGCAAGTTTTGACTTCTTTGATGATCAATGGCACAAATTTAGATTAAACACAATTTTGGAAGTTTCTATGGAAGATGACTTTTCTCTTCAAAAATTGGTTCATGTGAGTTGTGAGATAATTACTTATCTTAAAATCTCTTTTTATATAATTAAATCAAACCATATTTCTTTTTCGTGAAGTTTACTGATCTCTATTGTTTCCTAGGTTTCTACAAAGTGTATGGGCCTTCATATATGTGAAAAGACTGCAGGGGAGCAAGTTTTGACTTCTTTGATGATCAATGACACAAATTTAGATTAAGCACAAAGATATCATTATTTAGTGTTGGTGGATATTGGTATTAGTTTCGAATCGTTTTGCATTCTCTTACTTAAAATAAAAAAAACTTGTCCTCTATTTGAATTTTATGGAAACTCATATCTACCTGATGGAAAACAAGTTAAAACTTGCTCAATCCGATACGCAATGGAGGTAATGTTAAAGGAGTTGGCAAAGAGAATGTCTGAATTTATTTGTTCTTGTAGGTATTTTTCCTCTACAAATCACTTAAAGCTTTTACCCTGTGTGATAGTGTGCTTTTGAATTATTGGTTCTTGGAGGTAGATAGTGTTGCTAGAGCTAAAAGAGATAGAAAAAGTACCAACAAGATACATTGTACAAACATGTGTCCAATTTATAAATTCAAATTATTTACCAACTCCTTTACAAATCTTGCATTGTAAATTAGATCCTAATTTTACAACTTCTTTATGACAAAATCTAACTTTCCAACGCGTTTACAACGCCCTACACTTCCTATATATACATCACGAAAGTTGCAACTTCATTGCTCATTTCACAATCCTCCTTCTCTCTCTAAGGTACTCCTCTCTACCTTTTCTCTAGATTTTATTTTTTTACTTAGAAAGTATTTAGGATATATGGAATTTAGAATTAAATAAGAATTCAGAATTTACAGTGGAATTTAGAATTTACGGTGGAATTGATAATTATTGTTGATTGCATTGTAGGTACTTCATCTATGGCTCCCAGTAAACATACACACTGTGTCCACTATAGTGATCTTGTTCATGGCACTGCATTAACGTCAACTTCCTTTGCATTACCGGAGACACAATCACAGTCACAGACTCACACTCCTTTGGGTTCTTCAGTAACACCGGAAGTTGTTGTTGACCCTCCACCGACTATTGCAGCAGTTCATTATGATCTTTTGGTACCACTGGATACACCCTAGACACAATATAGGGTGGATGATATTCTCGTGGCTTCAAATCGCTAGAATTCTCCCCTGTTACATATCGATCGACCTACTGGTACTTATTGGTACGTTTTCGTTTCAATATTAATTTATTTATTAAATTTATAAAAAATTTAAAATAATTATTTATAATTAAATAATTATTAATTACATCCGTTTTAAAATTTGCAGGTTTGGTGTGGATAGCAAGGTGGGGCGAAACATTACGGAATGCATCAAAAGCTACTTTGTAGAGGTGACTCCTAATTGGAAATCAACACCGCACTACATTCGCATTACATGGTTAAAGATTTTTGCGGTAGTTAATCTTTTTTGTTAAAATTTAAATTATTACATTTTATTAGACCTATTTATTTACTAAATATTAAATACTAACTAAATATTCTTTTTTACTAGCAACGTTTGAACTGGAACGTCTCCATCAACAAGAGAGTGAGACATGAGTTCAACTAGAAAGCCATAAAGTGGTTGTGTAACACTGTCTCTGACTGTAAGACAAATTAGGAGGTGAAAGGAGATGACGGGAAACCTACCTTTATGACCAACGCAGTTTGGGAGGGGTTGAAGAATTATTAGGTAGACCCGAACTCAGTGAAGAAAACTGCTCAGTGTTCCACTTCACGGAAAACGATTGGTCCGGATGGCCTGCCAAATGCTATGCCTCACACTGTAGGAGATATGCCTTTTGGCGGAGTAGCTATACAAATAGTAAGTATTTTTTTTTTAATTAAATTTTTTGTTCATTACAATTTAAACTTAATTAATATTTAATTAAATTTAACTTTTTAAGTCTGAAAAGAATAGAAAAATTCTCTCCCTTCCAGAATTGTACGCAGTTACTCATAAGAATAAGTTTGGCGTTTTTATTGATTCTCGAAGTGAGCGGCTATAGAGTCAGGTTGAAGTTGCGGTTCAGGAGCGTCAGACTCAGCTTTCCCAAGAATCTCCTAATGGTACTCATGTGCAATTGAGTACTCCTGAAATCAACACAATTTATAAGAAGGTATTTAATTTAAATATTTAGTTAATCATAACTTATATAATTCTTATTCTCTGACAAAACAGTTTTTCCAGATTGCTCCGACGAAAAAGGGACGAATTATTGGAATAAGATCCGCCCAAGATGTCCAGAGAGTCACATCTAACTAGATAAGGGAAAACTCGCTCCATAGTCAGTTGATGGTTTTGCGTGTAGAAATAGTAGAGCTAAAGCAACAACAACAAACAACGGATCAGAAGTTTGTTGCAATGGAGTCCATGATGAATACTTTGGTTGCGGGCAATCCCCATGCAACTGAGGCATTGGAGCGTAGACTTCAGAGCCTCGGGATACGGCCTACAGAAAATGTCAATTTAAACCAATGAGTTACTGAAGATCAAGACGACCATAGTACGGACATGTTCAATGAACTTCTACAATAAATTGTTTGTAATTTTAATAATTTTATAAACATTTTAATATAAAATTTTATTTAATTAATTCAATTCCTAAATTTATTTAATTACAAAATTTAAATCAATATTTTCAATTAAAAAAATTAAAAACTTCATCTCTAATTAGTTGTAAACAATTTCGTCTTTAATTAGTTGTAAAAACTTCGATTGTAATTTTTTGTTAAAAGAGTAAGTTGTATAATCGTTGTAAAGTAGACGTTGTTAGTTACTTGCAAAATTTACAACCTCTTAACGTTGTTACTTTAACAACGATTTTACAACGCGTGCCATATTTTACAACGCTCTTACAATGCCACCTTTACGACGCACTAACATCGAAATCTGCGCGTTGTTAAAGTTTACAACGAATTCACAACATTTTGTGTCTTACGGCGATCATGACACGACTAAACACGTTTCGTCCCTAATTCGTTGTAAAGGGAGTTAACAACGAATTAGGGACGAAAATCGGAGTTGTAAAGTATGTGTTCTATTGTAGTGTACGATGACCCACATGTTTGTTACACCATTTGTTAAAGGCTATATACTTTCCCGGATGAGTGTTATTAGAGACACAAAAAGGCACAAAATCTGCAAGTGGCATTTGGCCTAGTGGCAGGTGGTAAGTCCACAAGAGGCATGCGCACTTGCACATCCTGGGAACTTGGCTAATGGGCCGGCCATTTGTGGCCCAATGTTGACAAAAAAAAAGGCAAAAACCTTAATTTGGATGCTCCTTATTGAGCCATGGCGCAAATTTAGTTAAGTCTGGCGTACAAGTAAATGTCGGTGATGGTATCATAACCAAGCTGGGCCTCGAGCATTGTTGTTATTTCCACCGTATAATCCAGCAACGAAGGTCAATGCATTAATTAACCCTGTAACGCATCAATGGGATATGCATAAGCTACACATGATGATTGACAAGCGTGATCATGTCCATATTTTGAAAGATTTCCTACCACTGCAAGAATCCCTTGATTCTTACATTTATAGTCATACGAAACATGGCAACTATACTGTCAAGCTTTGTTATTGGTTTGCATCTTCACGGGCATATGCGAATCAGAGTAATCTGCCTCACTATCCGCTTACCTGGAGCTTTCAAAGAAGATATGGCGTTTATCTATAGATCCAAAGCTCCGCCATTTTTTCTGACAACTAGCTTCTCGTGCATTAGGCTTTGCTAAGAACCTTCAGAGGCGTAATATTCCTACATTTTCGTCATGTCTTCGATGTTGTAGTACTAATGAAACCGCAAATCATGCTCTTTTCCTATGTCCCTCTTCGGAAGCTGTTTGGCGTCTCTTAGGTCTTCCTTCACAGGTTCTCACTAAACCACATGTTAATTAGAATGTAAACTTGAGTACATCATACGTATAGTGGTAGATACACGAGTAGATAAGATACAACAGTATCTTCCAATTTGGTTGCTATGGCGTCTCTGGAAAAGTTGTTATGACGTGCTCTATAATTCAATAAATGTTGTTCCAACTTAAACCACCTTATCTTTGGCATACCAAGATACTCTATAATGGGATTGAAGCGCATTTGGGACATTCAAACATCCTACTAGCACTAGTTTCTTTACCTCCACCGAGGCCTCCCTCTTGGATCCATCCACAACAAGGTTGGGTTAAATGAACCTATCATGCATCATACACAACGACAAAATAGTACTTAGGGTTACGTTGGATCATTAGGGACCACACAGGGTACTTTTACATGCTGGTCGGGGTAAATGTCACCGATGCGCTTCTATGGGCAATCCAGATGTCATGGGGTCTTCGCTAGGGCTTAAGTTACCGACAGGTGCAAAGCAAAGCTCCCGGGTAGCAACGGATGGTTTTTGTTTTGAAACTGCTCACTCCACTGTTGTTAATAATGATAAAAAAAATTCCTGAAGGTGGTATAAAGATTGTTATTGTATGGAGAATTAAGCTTCCTTTTGACTTTTGAGGAATCTCTTTCGAGATGGCGTCTGCGGCGTTAGTTTTTCGATGACTAGCGGTATAGGAAGAGGAGGAGACGATGTTGATCGAGCACCGACGACATTGAAGTTGAATCGGATGAACTCACTGAGCAAGAGGACGTGCAAATATTTGGGGATGAAAATGTTTCGGGGATCAAGAGCAATACGAATCATTTGCAATCTTCCCCGCTCAGGTTTACTTACTTGTATATACATTTTGACAAGTTCTGCTGTGTGTATATCTAATTCTTTTTTAAAAATCTGTAAAACATATCAGGTGTTCTCGAATACTCCTGCAGATTTCGATTTCAAGGTCGAGATTTATAAAGATTTTTATAGTAGGAAGGGTTTATAAAGATTAGTTATGGGACAATTATAGTGACCAACTTGCTGAGCGGCTAGTTTTATTTTTTCATACTGTAGTCTTGCACAGGGATTCTCGTCATTATCCGAATTGGCCAAGCATCTTGTTTCAGCTGTGGACATTGTCTTTCCAGTAATTCATGGTCGATTTGGTGAAGATGGTGGCATTCAGGTTTTTGTTTTGTACGAAAGTTTGAGGTCCTTGTATATTTAATTTCTGTTAGGAGTACTTATGTTATGGACCCTTAGATATCATTGATTAATGCTACGCAGGATCTGTTAGAAAAGTACAACATTCCATTTTGCGGGGACCAGATCCCGTAAATGCCATCGAGCCTTTGACAAGGTAATATAAGAGTCTGAATGAAAGGGTTTATCAGATATTCGTTTACATCTTATTTAGTTAGCTCTCATTGTATTGTAAGATATTCATTTAAATCTTTATTTGTATGGTTCTGATTGCTTTCAGTAAACTATTTCTAGTATGAAGCCTCTTTGGAGCTCAGGGAACATGGGTTCATGACAGTACCAAACTATTTGGTGCAGGTAGTATATTGTCTAAGTAATCATGTCTCTTTATCTGCATCA